>APFE030644137.1:3895-16953 GCA_000404065.3 Pinus taeda | reverse complement strand
ATTAAGTTATAAGAATATAATATTTCATTTTGGTTTTTATGTACTCTTCTATATTTCTCTATGTGTGGGTTCTTATCATGGAAACCATTCCATACATTGTGTTATATTAATGACCCATATGATAGGATGTAGATTTCATCTACTTTGAGTTGCCATGTTGGTTCCTCATTGAGGGTTTTTTTGGTACGCACATCCCTTCCCTTATCAAACAATGGTGTCTCAAAGGAATTCAAGGAGTACCTATCTCTATCACCAGTGGGCTTACTCGTTAATGTGTCTGAAAACATAAATGTATTCAAATTATTATCATCTACCACTTAAAGGAGTGGTTGAGACGACTTTTGTACCCACTGCTTCTTTTTAGGTTTCTTGCCCATGTTCAACATTCTTGCATAGATAGCAGAATGAAATGACTGTAACAAGTAGGAAAACTAGAGTTATCGTGGAATTCAGGAGTTTGGGGCTTATTTAGAACTATGAAATAAGACAATTATTGAAATTAAGGCTGGAATGAAGGATATTAACTATAAGAAGTAAGTGGTTGTATGTAGGACAATACTGACATGAATGATGGAAAACTTAATTTAAGTTGAAATGACCTATATTTACTTATGGAGACGTCGTTATTAAATAAAATATTAAATTTAACCATTTGATTAATCATTTGTTAAGATTAACCCTAATTTGCATCATGGGAGTAAGGCCAAGTTTAGGTAACATGTTATAAGAAGCCCACGATGAGACAAAGAATTGTCTATCGAGACTTTTAGTATCTATGTACAAAGAATATGGCTAGTTGCCAAATATTGACATGGCATAATGTGATAGATGGTAGCATGTGTAAAGAATTCCATGTAGAAACAATGGCTATGTCATCCCACGAAGTATTTCTTGACTGGAAGTTAGCTTTCAACACTTAAAAAGGGCCTAGGTCTAAGAACTAACAGAGTCTAAGAGACAAAATGTTTCAAGAGGTTTGTTCGTAAAAAATTTCATCCTTCCATGGGGCTTTGGGTAACGTAAAACACTTGACAAGTGAATGGGCTAGGATGAGATGGACATAATTTTTTTAGGTAAAATATCAGTAATATGTTGACAAATTTTGTGTCCCACCATGGCATGATCAAGAAGTAAACATGGAAGGGTCAGCTTGAGAAACAAGAGTTGAGATGGGAACGGAGATTGTTAATTAAAAAACAAGGTTTTGTCGTACCCTGGGGTTTTGCCAAAAGTATTCCAATAAATGAGTGTGTGTTCTGAGATATTCATGTCTTAAGAGACAAGAAGAATTATTTATTGATGGCACACTTGACATTTTTTTTTTTTAAACTTTATAAGTGATTTGTCTATGAAATATGTACAAGGTGGAAAGCGATCGAATTATATATAAGTAGGATATGAAAACTTAAAAGGGTCCCCATTTTTTATGGATTAAGTACAAAATGGGGGGTTGTTGTTTTACTATAACAAAACCCGAAACTATTTAAAGTATTAATCTCTTAATCTATCTATATATTGTGCTTACCCAATTACGACAACTACTTGTATACTAAACATAATATGTATTTAATATATATTACTACTACATGAATGTTGGTATGTATTCTACTATATATATAAACATAATATGTGAGCATATATATATTGGTCTATAGATGTTGACATATATATGAACATAATATTGATATATCTATGTGTATATATACATACACATATACCTAATTTTGGCTATTCACCTAAGATTGCATGAGGACTTGCAACATCTCAAATGTGAGGAAGACATTGGAATTTCATTTTGAGGCCTTTACTACTATCAAAAGTGTGAATTTTTTCCCTTGATACTCCCTCTTCTAACCAATGATCATTCCTTTTTTTCACAATTACTTGCATTATGGTCATGACATCCTGATGAGGTGTCATGTTAAATTCAAATCTCTTCCCTTATTTTTAATTGAGTTATTTGAGCTAGAGCTTGCCTTTTCTAATATGAGTATCAAATCTTACAACCCTAGTAAAGATCTAGTAACCAAATCATTAGTTTTCATATATATGCACCCCTAGGGTGAAAATTTCCACATGGTTTTCATTGTTAGGTAGCTGGAGATGGACCAATGTTGGTTGGATTTCTCCTAGTTTAAACAATAAAGGTGTCGACTCATAACTAATGCTCTAGTAAAATGCATGGTGGAAATGCACAAAACACAAGCACCGTTGGATAGTTAATCAATTTAAAGGTTTTGGAAAATGGCATGGATATTTTCAGTCATGGAATTTCATGAAAATATCATATGCCAAAATACAAGCAATTACCCTCACTAGTGAGAGTTATATTTGTCAATGGCATTACACCCTACTCTACTTTTGGGATGTAAACAATTATGAAGTATTTGTGTACTCGGAAGCTATTCATGGTTCAATACACCCTCCCTATAATATATAACATCTATAATAAGTAAAGGTCAAAGGGTGATGTTTATAATATTACAGGATTGGTCAAGAAAGCAATCAAATTGTGTGTTGAAAAATTGTTCAAATGGTCCAATATGAAGGCCATATGTTGGTGTATATTGAAGTTCGATGACGACACATATGTGGATCCATGCTAAGTGTATGCAAATTGTATTTACAATTGTAATGTGAACTTGTGTACTCCTCTTTTAATATAAATTATGTTATTCTAAGTTTTATTTTATAGAAGTACTTAGACTATTGATCCAGAATGGATCTTGTTAACTCAAGTCGAAGTTTTCTATATGTTTGAAGTCCAAGATGGACCTAGATAGAAAAATTGTTCTTGACATGTGTTGAGTTTTAACATCCCAGTTGCTCGCGAAATCAAAGCCAAGTCGAAGAGCTCAATGCGGTGATACTTGTGGTATTTCTGGATTTTCATTTAGCCTCTGTACTAGGGAGAAAATGCCCATTAAAGTTTATGGGGAACAGGTGAAAAGGGGCCTTATGGACCATGTGGAATTCACATAGTTCGACATGTGGAAATGGCTAAGTCAACAAGTCAAAGTTCATTTCCGATGCATATCTCCAGGTGAATGGTGAGATTTTGGGTTTTGGTTGGTTAAAGATTCATATTATAAGTCATGGGTGCATCAATAAGTTTATGGTGCAGTTGCAAACCTATGGTTTCTAAACCATATGACATACCATATATGAAAATAAAGGTGCATATTTTCTTTAATGTTAAAACATGCCTAAGGTTGAAATTATGTGTAAAAACCATGGGCACAAGGGATAGATATGTTTTACAAAACATATAACTATATGGTAGGTGGGTGCAAAGACTTATGATATCAAATCATGGTGTTAGAATATGTAATGAACCTATGGGCAATACGGAATATGGCGGAGTAAATCAAAACCTATGGCAAAAATTTATAAACTGTGATGTAGAATTATAACAAAGTATAAATAGGTTCATGCATGGCGGATCCCAGTCTAGTCACATGGCACGAAAGTCCAGTCACACGGTGGCGAAGTTAATGGCCATGACTGTCGGAGGATGTGAGTCAAGTTGCCAACAAAGCATAGAAGATATGGTGTTAAACCATATTGCAAACATATATGTTAATGTCCGATGGAAAATATATATTAAAACAAAAAATATGGCTTTTATACAACACGGAGGTGGCAGCCATGTGGTCCGGTGATATAACACGATAGGGATGACAATGTGCAATATGTGCTCCAGTTGACACGTCGGAGCAGGTCGAGATCGTTGGGGCTAGATGCCTTAGGTTTGCGGTTCTATTGACCGTCAAGTATGTAGTTACAACAAGTGTTATCTAGGGCAGAGATGTGACACATGACACAGAGATGTGAGAACAATTAAAACAACACCGTTGGGTTATTTCCATGACCTCCAGAGGTTGTGAACATGGAGTATTGAGTCATAATTTCCACTGGATATACCATCAAATCATTGGGAATTGGTAAGGAGTAGGTCCAGTTCACATGGAAAACGTTGTACGACTATGTGGCATGGGGATATCACTAGAAGTAGTTCACATGGCCGCAGGTTGCCATAACATTTGACCACCACACCAATGGGAGCTGAGTTATGACATGGTCTTTCACTGAGTTATATGATAAAACTTTGGATTATCATTGTAACAAAAGTCACCAGTCCAATCTATATGTACCATGAATAAAACTTAGGATAAGACATGACACGAATGAGCAGAGGATATTGTATTCGGTCCAACCTTTGTAAACCATACCAATTATATGGTTAGACCATACTAAAATGAAATGCGCCAAAATTAATAGTTGTTATAGCTATAGCACTAATTGTAATTTTTTTTATTGCACTGAGTATAGGTTTTTCCACCTAATTAAAACAAATTTCCATGTATATCTCGGTAGGTTTGAACCTGGAACCTGGCTGAGGCATTATAAAAGGATTACCATTGCACCACTGCAGAGGGGGAGCTGAATGGTGAGCTCCAGAACAGAGCCATACTGATGTCAGTAATTTTCATTTGAGCATATCTTGGTCATCGTTGGGCCTTTTTGCGAATGGAGATAGGCATTGGAAATCTCAAACAAAGGCCTCCTTTCTGACAATCACCAGAGCTACATGTGTGCACAGTTCAACTGGGTGAAATTCTATGTAAAGAAGAAATTTGAAGCCATTTCAAAGGCAAGCAGTTCTCAAGTTAGTTTTTGGCTTTCCGGAAGCATTTGAAAGCTGTTTTGGAAACTTGAAGAGTTGAAATGGGGGTTTTGACACATTCTGGATTCAATGGTAGTACTTGTTCGCCAACAGCAGTAGCAAAGTCTGAAAAAGTCTGTACCTGAATTGTGTCTCACTTAGACAAGGGGAGACGAGGTAAATAATAAATGTATTGATGAAACTCGAATTCTCAATTTTAGTAGAGGTCAGAGTCATTGTTAGAGGCTCTATGATTTTTCTGTAAATTACAAGTCATTTGTAGAATGTCAAGTGAAATTGCAAGAGTTCTATGAAGGAGAACATTTCCATACTAGGGAAATAGTCGCAATTGTATCAATAATTTTGATGTACCTCTTCTTATTCACTGAAATATGAGCATCCTAGCCTTTTAGAGTAGGCCCCAGAGACGTAGCCCAAGAAGGGTGAACTTCGTCAACAATCTCGGTGTCTTTCTATTTGACATTGCATGCTTATGTGTGTCATGTCCTTTTTGGATAACTTGTTCAGTTGTATTAAATTACTGTTTTGAAAGGGCCATTTAAAACTTGCCAAGTGCCAGGTAGTGATATAATTCTGCAATTTTATATCAACTATAGTTTTCTTTTGTAGCGCAAGTCAATAGGTAAGGCTCCCACTTTTGTGTTGTGAACTCATTTATTTCTTAGTTAGATTATCTAATTAGATAATTTGTATTTCTATTTATCTATAGATTAATATTTTAATTCTCTGTAATTTTAGTTCTTGAACTTTCATATGTTCTTTAGTACAAAAGTGTGGTTTTCGTATTGAGGTTAAGCACTGAAGGTTAATGAACAAAAGTGCTTTTTAAGGAATTGCAAAATTATTTGATGCTTATGCAAAAAAAATTATTGCAATCAGAGATCATAAAATTCTTTTGTAGATGTAATCCTAGTGATCACGCAAGCCTATAGCATTTTACTTTCTTCCTGATTGAATTTTATCTTTCAAGTGTAAAGCGTGGATTCCGCCCTAAAAAAGTTAGGCATTGAAGGCTGAAGAATGAACATGCTTCTTAATTAATCATAGAATCATTTTATGAAAAACAAAGGAATATGATTGGTGTCCACAAAATTGTCTTCAAAACATAAGCTCATTGATCAAACAAATCTTTGTATCCTTTTAGTTTTCAGTTTGATATTTCATTTTATTGCCAATGCATGCCTTAGAGCATTAGATTGTAAAAGTTCTTTCATAGCTTGAGAATCATTTATGTACTAGTTCCACACTACAATGTTGGTGTTTAAATGTTTATGACCATAGATTGACAATTAAATATAATGGAATTTAAGTGGCTAAATTTCTTAACAATAACCTTCTCAAACTAAAGGAGGTTGTATACAATCAATTTTGAGCAACCTCCTCAAATCAAAATAGGTTACTATAATGTAAAGTTCCTCAAACTTGATGTGGAATCTAGGAACCCTCTCCAAATTTAACAATAAGGGGGGACACCAAATCTATTTTAAATATCATTCTCAAAAATCAATTTTGAACAATCTCCTTAAACACATTTTCTCCGGATAAACTTTCAAAAATCTAGGAAACCCTTCAAATTTTACGACAAAATCTTAATATGAGGCATGTCTATCATAATAAACACATTTTAATTGAGAAAAAATTACAAAATGACTCATTCTTCCTATCGGTTTCAAAAAATCCCAAGAATTTTACACATTATTCTCAAGTTAAATTTCTACAGTATACCTATAATATATTATTAGATATAGTATCATAATGAAATAAATAAATATCATGTAATAATTGTTCTTAGCTAATCATTAAAACATATTAATGATTACATTATATAATAGTTGTGATATGCCTATGGTTATATTATCTTTGTTTATTAAATTATAATCATAAATCTAATAAGATATATCAAGTAGAATAAAAAAATGACCAATAGTTAAGACCCTGTGTTTTTTCCTAAAAAGACAAAGATTCAAATATAAAGGCTTTTCCATAAACAAGTGTCTTTTGGTTCCAAACTTGACTATGGCTTTCAAATTAAATTATTATTATCTTTACCTTTTTAATTAAAGAAAAACTATGAAAGATGTAAAACTAAATTTTCCTTTCATTGAGTAGAGTTATATTCTTAAACTTAAGTGTATAATTGTGCAAATTTAAAATTATATATATATATGTGTATATATTTAAATATCAATATATTTTTAATAGATTTGTTAGGAAATATAGAAAAGAGTATTCTCTATGATAAAAATAGTTTCAATATTCACTAGTACAGATTCATTTTAACTTGAAATATATCAACTATGGAGAGGGATTAAATCGCTTATGTGCTAATTTCTTTTAGAGGGTGGTGTACATTATTTCATTGTTTAAATTGCATTTTTTTAATGTATAAATCTATTAAATGCCTTGAAAAACTCCTTGAGCACTTCTATTATGTAGAGTGCACAACTTAAACTTACAATTCCAAGGAAGGAGCCAACATGTAGGATAGTAAGATTAATTAAAATGTTTTAACCATTTTTTTATTGATATATTTGATTTAAAACTCAATTTTCTTATTTATTATTAATAGTTTTTAAATGCCACATTAATTTCATATTAAGAATTGAACAAATTGCATATGTCTCTTTTATTATTCTTATTAAGAAATAACTAGTTTTTTCTTTATTTCAATTATTTACTTTGTTTATACATTTAAATAATTTACTTATATCTTATATTGAAGTATCTTTGTGAAGTATAATAATGGTATATCGTCAACACTCAATGAAATATTTTTACCACATCTTTTGAGTTGTAATGTCAACAATAAATCGAGCTATCATAGTGAGAATAAGATTTCTTTGCAGGTGGTAGGACACGCGGCACGCTGTAGCTCCTTTGGTTGAATTGAATTCCACTAGACAATGACAGATTGCAGATGTACGTACCACGTTTATACATGATAAGGTTTTCCGACCATAAGCAATTTGGATTAAAAGGTAAGTTTGGCACTCTGCAATCTGGATAAGGGTTTATACATGATAAGGTTTTCCGACCATAAGCAATTTGGATTAAAAGGTGAGTTTGGTAATCGGCAATCCGGGTAGGGTTGCCGAAAAAAGAACTGAAAAAGCCAACCGGTTAAAACAATCTACAACAATATCATAAATTGTAAAATAAAATACCAAATATACTAGAAACAGAGAACTGAAAAACGCAAAAGGTATGAAAAAATGCAACAGCTATGAAAAAATACAAAAATATCATAAATTATAAACTAATAATACCAAGTTAAAAGATTGGTAATTAAAATATTGGTTTAATTAATAAACTAATAATAACAAGTTAAAAGATTGGTAATTAAAAGATTGGTTTAGTTAATAGTAATTAAAAGACTGGTTAAAGCTAAATTTGAAAACAATGGTCCAAATTCTCAAGCATAAAACTGAGGAATGCCCTAGTCATTATATACCGGCGCGTCTCATGAATGAAGAATGAGAGGGATTCATGAATGAAGGAATGAAGAATGAGAGGGATCGGTGACTATGATGAATGAAGAATGAGAGGAGGAAATCCACATACGGAGAGGAGGAGGTGATTGTAATTTTTGTTTGAAAACAACAACAGAGTGATCGAGGGGATTATTCATGAAGAGGGTAATTTTCGGTTCCTTTTAATTTGTTTCTCTATCTTTCTATTTATTCATCTGGTAAAGCTGGAAAAGGCTATTTTATGTAACCTCATAGATGGTTTTGTCTGTTTAATCTACAGGTTAATCATGGGTGTTCTTTCTCTCTCAAGCACTGTGATGTAAAGTTGTCTGTCTTATGGGGCGCTCCATAAACGTTCTGTTCTGTGGTGTTCCTGTTGTATGCATCAATGTCCTGTGTAGTGTTGTGGTTGTGTCTTGTGTAGTGTGTTAGTGTTGTGGTTGTGTCTTGTGTAGTGTGTTTTTGCGTGTCTGTTAATTGAGAGAGAAAGTCTAGGCCATGGAGACTATGCACTGGTGGTTGAAGGGCCAACTTGATCTAACAAATAATGCATCAAAGTGAGTTGTACTTATGGCAATATTTTCTTGAATTATTTTTAAATTCATTCTAGGCCCTTTTTTATGTTTCTTTTTCTGTTGAGTTGGAATTTTATATACAGGAGCTGGAGTAGCATTTCCAGTGTTTTCGTAGTAGAGAATGAGGATTTTCCAGGGCTTTTGCAACCATCACTTTGCGGAGTTTCAATAGAAAATGAAAAATTCCTAAGAAGCAAGGTTAGTATGCTGCCGTATTCTCCTCTGTTTCATGGTTTGTGTTTACTTTTAATTCTTTGAATCACCCTGTTTCCAGGCCAATTCCACCTCCTCCTTGCCTTTAATGATTTCTTTCTATTTTGTTTTGAGCCTATTATTCTTCTTTCAAAGAGTATTACCAACATTCTTTAATTAGTAAATTTTATATATAAATGTTTATAATGAAGATATTTCTAGAGTTGTTGGGTGAGGAGGGTATGTACAAGCGTGAACTCTTATTCGGTGCTTTCTCCCACTGTCTGTATGTATGTCTGTCTGTAAGATTACATTTATTTGGTGCTTTCTCCTAGTGTCCTCACTGCCATGGTGCATTTGGTAATATAATCTGTGTGTAAGATTACATTTATTCGGTGCTTTCTCCTAGTGTCCTCACTGCCATGGTGCATTTGGTAATATAATCGAGGAGAAAAGACCGCTAAAATCTGTCGAAAGCATGTGTGGTCATCTTTTCTTAACATTTCTAACTGTGAATATTTTTCCATTTCGATTTAGAAAATCTACCCACTATCTGTCATCCCTTCAATTGTGAATACTTTTCCATTTCGATTTAGAAATTCTCCCCACTCTCTGTCATCCCTCTCTGTCATCCCTTAGCATTTTTCGTGTTCAAATTATTTAGTTCTTCCTTCAAGCGAGAACCATTTGAATTTAATACCCTGGGACATTTTGTTCATCTAGCCATTATCACCTGGTACAACACCTGTTTGCATTGATACTCATCACCTGTTCATCGATGTGTTATGTGTTGAAAGCCGATATAGTAGTCAATGAATTGTTAAATACCTTTTGATGGCATTTTCTCCACACTCGTGCTGGTCTCGTCTTATTATTGTTATTTATGATGCATCTGAATGATAGCGTTAACAAATTCTTTCAACAACATTTTGGAATAACTGCAAGAACTTGTGTGGTAATTTCCTCTACTTAGCCATTACCGCCCATTACCATAATACAAGTTAAGTTGAAATCAGCATTAAATCACATCTCAACTCTTTTTATATAAATTATATAGAGTTATTTGGAATGGTAAACCATTTTCAGGTTGTTTCCACATCTCAACTCATCTTATATAAATTCCACTTAAGTTTGATAAAGTTAGCTGGAATGGTAAACTGCCAAAATCAGCATTTATTCATTTATAGATACAAAACCGTTCTTGGGTTTCCAACAGAGAGTGGCGTTGCCTCTAAAATTTCTTCCCGTCGCAAGACTTTGCAAGTCTCCAAAGTCACATCTGCTCCTAACCAGGCTACTAACACTTATAACTCCATAGGCGAATAGGGGTACTCCATAGGCGAATAGGGGTCTAGTCTGTCGGTTGTACTTTATTACTTTAATTAAGCCGATAGGCCTGTCTACGTTCCAGAATTTTAATCTATTTACCAGATTAAGGGAAGTCGAGGATGCATGTTGGTAATATTCTTAGTAATATTTATTTGAGGATAGAAAATTAGATTGATTTTAAAAATAATTAATATGATGAACACGTAATCCATGTGTTAGATGAGAGGCACATGTGTCACATGAGAGGAGCCTCCCTAACCGCATACTTAGGTATGATGTTATAGCTTCTTGATCTTTCATTAATGAAGGTCCAATCGCGTTTCATTTTAGAGTTTGTTCTTCGCTTTTCTATTCAGGATTCAGCTAGCTGCATCTTGCATTTACTACATTTCATTCTCCACATCCATTCCATATTCATTTATATTTCTACATGAGTTTGACACTTTGCAGATTCAACAATCGACATGGATCATTACCCTTATTTCACTTCTTTGTGGAGGCCATAGCCACTACCGGTACTTCGGGTCAAGCATGCTGTTGGTTTGCGAAGGCTACTTGTCTACTTCATTTGGTTGGTATCCCGCCTCTCACCGTTCAAAAACTTTCTTGACGCCCCTGGCCGACTCTTATCGAACAAGTAGGATATGATAAGATGGTCCTCATTCCTCATTAAAACCCATAACCTGCCCTATCAATCTGTCATTCCTACATTTTACATGATTTTTCCTCCCCTAATTTTTTTTGAATTGATCAAAAATAAAACCTAACTAAATGCATAGAGTAAGTTATCTCATACCTATAGCTCTTGCTTTCTATGCTAAAATGGAACTAAACATGTATTTATATTTTAGTGATTTGATAAGTTATGTATTTCTGTAGGTGAAAACAGGTACAATGACCCTATCTTTATTTCTACTAGCTTCATATTTATTTTTAATGAATCTATTCCTTTGATATTACCTGCTCGGAATTAAGTATAATGTTTTTAATTAGTTAGGCTTTACTCTTGTCCATTTTTTTTAATCTGTTCTTGGCCCACAGTTAATTGTTTCATTTTTATTTATTTTTCTCTGTTTTTGGTTTTATCAATCCCATTATATGGTCATGAGAAGCTATTAATCTTTTATTTCATTTTGCTATATCCCTGGTGATCAATCTCACTAAGCCCTTTTTCCAATGTTCACAATATCGAATTCCATTAATAGCTCACTAAGCCCTTATTCCAATGTTCCCAATATCGAATTCCATTAATAACTCTTCATCTGTCTTATCACGCATCTTCGTGAAGCGTTCTACTCAACAAGAAAGCCTTCTTGTTTAGTGAAACAGGTTTCCTTTATAAGGCGAGGCGATCTCTCACGCTGTATAAGTGAAACAGGTTTCCTTTATCTTTTGTATAAGTGAAACGGGTAAAACTGAAACAAAATTTCTTTATTTTCTTTTAAAGATGAAAGATCAATTTTATATAATCTGGGGAGCAAGGATTAATTTACAAATTTCTATATCCCAAAAATAAAAATGCCTAACCACCGTCATAATCTCTAAACCATGACAAGCTATCTTTGTCTGTGTGTAGTAAGCTTCCAATATGCCTATGCATCACATGCAGTCCAGCCACCATTGTGTTGTCTGTCTCTGTCCGAGAATTCTCTGATTCTACGTCACTTGGTTATAGCATATCGACTTTTCAAGCCTGCTCATTATCTCCTGCAGGAGCAGATTCTTAGGCCATTCAGAAGCCGAGCATTTCATGTCATGGCAGCGACCCCAATCTTCGCTACATATTCCAGAAAACCCCGACGGAGGGATGGTTGAGAAAGATTGAGAGCGGTGATATCGATCGGGGGAAAGAAATCCGTAGTTATCTTGAGGGAGGGAGAGTGTTATGTTTCCAGGTTGGAGCGGGAACGGTTTTAAATTAGCGGAAGTTAACTCCAAGATTTTGCGGCGGGGAAGCTCCAGCTTCAAATCTAGAAAGACCCAGAAATTACTACAACTTCATTTTTAATATTGGTTTATTTCTGGTTATTTCTGTTGTTCCTATATCACAAAAAACAAAAATATGTGGAAACCCCGATCAACAACCCCACCATTGTCGTTACCAGGTCTTTATCAAAGCATTGCCATTTTCAGATGCCCATGATAAACAAGAAAATGCAGAGAAAGAAACACCCACCCAACAACAACAAAATATTCCAACCACACCCACAAAAATAGAGGATAAAGTATAATGTAGGATGCATTCCAAATACCTGTGAAAACATTCGAAACAAAAATGAAATTGTATTATAGTTTGACGTGTAGGCCTATCACATTTCATGCGGTTGTTCAGCATGAAGAATAGAATATTTAACCATGCGTACGCCTATCACATTTCATGTGATTGTTCAGCATGAAGAATAGAATATTTAACCCGCATGTGGTAAGTCATTACTGTGGATAGAAGTAGCCCGTGGTTCTTTTGAAGGTAGTGATAACATGAGTCGCTTCCTCATCAATTGTCATCTTTGATGAGTCGCCTTCTCATCAAACTTTCCAATTAGTCAACCGTACATAAATGGTTATGAGATGAACCCAACTACTCAAGCGTACAGATCATATGCAATAATGGGCAACACCAGAATGTCATGATGATGAGATAAAAGTAATCATACAACTTGACAACGATCTCCTAAAAAAAGGTCACGTGGCAACTCTCACCTAATCGAAGATTTTTTTCCTCTCTTTTATTAATTAGATTACGTTGTTTTTTTAATTATATAGGAACATGTTTTCTTTTTCAACGCTTTTTTATTATTAAATTTC
>APFE030644121.1:245770-267238 GCA_000404065.3 Pinus taeda | reverse complement strand
TATAAAAAAAATTAAATGACATGAAATCAAATATTAATCTAGAAAAGAATTGAAGAATTAATCTAGGAAAGAATCGAAAAAATAATATAGGAAAGCATCGAAAAAATAATCTAGGAAAGCATGTAAGCTTAATCTATGAAAGCATGGAAATCTCTAATCTATAAAAGTGAGTAAATTTAATCTATGAAAGCTTGTAAATTTAATATAGAAAACATTTGAAATCTATTTCTATGAAAGAAAGAAACTCTAATAAAAAATGAGGAATGTTAATAATATCTATAATAATAATATATAATATAATATATAATAAATATATATATATTATATATATATATTTTTTATATAGATAATAACACTTGATTTTTCAATATGGAAAAGAATGAAGTGACAATTAGAAACTTGAAAATAAAGCATCTAAAACAAATAAATAAATCAAATCCTAAGTGATCATGAAATGTAAATTATTTCTTAATTAAAAAGATTAAAGAATTTTTTTCCTGTATTCAAGCTTCTACCAAAAGACTTTGCTTAATTAGATTAAAGAATTGTTACAGAATTGTGATGACTTAAAAAACTAGATTGATTTAGGTTCAAAATGAGTGATCTCTTTCTTAACTTGATGAACAACTTAAATTATTTTTTCTATTGATATATTCGCTGGTTGCAACAAAAAACTAAAAAAAAAAAAAAAAAAAAACATTTTAAATATCTTTGAATATCTCCAAAATTGTTCACTTTTTTGAAGAAAATTCTTCACTACAACTATTGGCTCATTCTACACAAGACCCATGTTTTATTTTTTCAAGTCTATCTTATTTTGGCCAGAAAATGTGTTAAAAGTTGCTTGCTCAAAAATTGTTGTTAATCTAAATCACCATATTTGATCAAATGTTGAAAGCTCATAATTGCAACATTAGACAAAATGCTATTGTTGTTTTGCAAAAGAAACTAAATTAAAACATAAGAAACTAATATAAAAAACATATATTATGAAACTACATGAATTATAAAACTATATATTACAACAAAATAAGAATATAAAACTCTAAAATAAATAACACAAGAACTTATCAAATGTATTTTCTCCATCATAGTTTGGAATCATGCTCCAGGAGTTCCTCCCTTTTGAATGGAGAAGACACTCCTATTTATACAAAAACTAAGATAACTAATTAATAAATGTAGATCCACAAATATCTCATGCCGTTACAACCATGTGCTAACATCTGGCAAGTAACACAAATCTCTAAAATATTTGATAAAAAATCTTATAAAAAAATTATGATTTTTCTCCCTCAAAAGTGCTTGAATGATTATCTCAAATATTCTTCAAATATTCAAGAGTTTGAAGAGGAAATTCGAATTTGAGACTTATAGTCCAAATATGACATTGTTAGAATCTTCAAATATGCCTACACACATCAAAAGACTCATCCAACTTTTATATATAAGTTAACACATGTTATTTTTCTAATATTTAACCATAAATTCACTCAAAATACTAAAATAATGTTTTGGAAAATAATAATGATAAACTCATATATGATCATGAAAATGGTCTTAGTGTAAGGTTATAATATAGGGGAATATGGTTAAAAGTGAATGAAAAAATGATGAAAAATATGACATTTTGGAGACCCAACATCCCCCTCCCACCCAACAACTAAAGATGTTGCATGTCCTCATGCAACCTTGCATTGATTCTCATGAACTAAATTCATCTCATTTAGGTAGCCTTTTGGAGTGAAAGATTATGTTTTATCAACAAGTCATTTTGTGACTTGAGATACTTTTACAAAATTTGCATCTTTTACAAAGTCTTCTTCAATTCTTTATTTTTCTCTAGAACTTGCTATTATGGAGCCTTATTGAAAGATATCTAAGTTGCATCTCTTGTGGTTGGTTCTTGTGTGGCAACCACAAGTATTGTGAGTGTTGGTTCTTGTGTAGCAAGACTTTTGCTTTAATTTTATTCTTGCTGCAAAAAATAATACTTGAAAATACATTCACAATGAAGACCCATTTATATACATATCAATTAATCTTTGCTTATAATCTAAATCATTCCAAAACATATTCATCTTTGAATTGAAGAACAACAACATTCAATTGTGTGAAACATGTTGGTCAAAAATATATGAGGTTATGTAATATGGAATTGAAAAATGGTAATGAATAACCGCCCCCTACCCAACTAAAGGTGTTTTCTCTATTTGAAAAATGGGGAAATAAATTTCATAAGGGAAATTTTCCAAATAAATTTCTTTTAGCATTCAAGGAATTATTGATTAAATATTAGAAAACAACATACCTTCACCTACTTGAAAAGTTCATAGGCTATGCATCTAGGAGATCTTGGTTGCTACTGATGATCATGGAATGTGAAGTGAAAGAATTTGATATGCTTCTTCTTTTCTCTTGGTTGTATGAAAAAGGATGAAATATGAAATTGGAGCCTTCGTGCCTTCTTATTACTGGAACTAGAAATTGAACCTTGATTTTTTGGAACACTGCTATAAGTTATTGTTGATATCATAAACCATATAACCTTCACATATAAACCCAAATATTACAATTCAATTTATGTGAATGGATTAGTTGAAGTTGAACATAGAAATAATTCATTGGATTACCAACCATTAATGTCAATCGTTAACCAATGCAAGGCAACTCACCAATAATGTAAATGAGTGTCAAGGTACAAGAGTGCATCTTGACATGTATGAATAAATGTGTTGAAGTCGAGTCACCAACAAGATATAACAATCAAGAGACATTGTTGTATTCTCATTGTTCTCAGTGAAGAGGCTTTCCATTGATGTATGCAAGCTCCAAGACACATAAAATAATCTCTGATCTTGGTCCCAGATAAAGTGTTAAAGTCGTTGGGACGAGATCCATTCATAGGTGGGCTTTAAGGAATCCCACATCATCCAACTCGAGCATAGAACCAAAAATAATTTGAAGAACCATAATGAAATATTGAAACCAACATGAAATGACATAACTTATTGTGAACTTTGCTCATCAATTGTTTAGTTTTCAACAAAGCTTGTGTCCAATTGTACTAGTGAACTAGTTTTCACAACAGGACCTTTCTTTTCTTTTCTTTTTTTTTCTTTTCTTTTCTTCTCTTTATTTATTTATTTATTTTATATATTTATTTCCTTTTTTTATTCTATCCTACTCTAATTTTAAAAATAAAATATCTTTCAAGTATAGAAATACTTCTAATGGAACCATGTGTGTAATGTGATGACAAATAAACTCATATGTAGGTTTTAAAGATACATTTTGATATATACCAATATATGAGAGACCAACTACCTTGATTGGGATGATGTCAGAAAATATTGAAGAATTGAGAACTGGGATCCGATGACTGTCTTGAACTAAGATTCAATGTAGTCTTTTCTTCTTTGGCTTCTTTCTATCATTCCATCCAAGTCTTCAGAGATGTGATTCTCGTTCATATAATATGGTTACATGCATGCAAGAAACTCTTCAATCTCAGGTTCCAACAACTTCTTTTCATCAACAGGCATCCATGATTCTTGGACATCATCTGAATCTTCTTCTTCTGGATGTTGTTCTTCAATGACATCTGGAGAATCCTTTTTTTGTAATAATCTTCCTATTCTAAGATGAATATCATTTAGATCAAGAGGAGTTATTTGAATATTTTGTACATCATAATTGTAAGTGGACTAAGTTATTTTATTGTTGTGGATCAGAAATGGTTGTGTAGGTAGTTGAGTGGGAATGGATATTTGGGTTGCTTGCATAGGTGGTAATGAGAAAGGTTGAATTGAGGTCAACTGAGGTTGAAAATGATTTTGTGGTGGAGGTGAATGGTATGGATAGCATTCAGATTGGTATTGAGGATAGTGAGGAAAAGATTGAGGATATGGTGGATTCCTTCCATAAGGCTCTTGCCAACCTTCCTGCCAATATTGATTTTGAGTTTTGGATTGAAATGGCCAAGGTTTCCAAGGAAAGGACGTGCTCCAATTACATCAACATTGTTGTGCATAAACTTGAAATTGTGAACTATGATCTTGCATCATATCAATTTGATAAGGTTGCCAAGGTCTTCTTGAAGCTACATAAGAGAGCTTCTCTGGTGCTTGATTTGCTCCATTATCATTTTGGTAAACTACTTTCAACCAAGGTAATGATGGAAATTCCTTAGTACATGCGATTATGTACATATGACACAAATTTCAATCTTATCAATCGGGCATTCAAGCAAAGCATTTTTCTTTCTACATTTAGGTAAAATTATAGACAAAGACACATTCTCGGTTTTTTTCTTATTTTTCACCCTTATCATATCAATATGTTCACTTAAATTACCAAGCATATTTATTTTAAAATTATTATGAAAAATTCCAAGTTCAACTCGACTTACCGACTCTGATGCTAACATACTTATTGAATCTTGAGGGGATCTACCATATTTTGTTTTTCCTTTTGATATGTGATTACATAGTGCACAACTCTCTTGAAACTATAATAGAGAAACATCCCCTTCGCCAATGATATTCATAATATCAATCCATTCATCTCTAGTTTCTTTAAGTAAGAAGGTTTTTAATGTATCAAATCCTAAGTTGTATAATTTTTCCCTCTTAAAATTATACATAAATCTCTCTACCAAATCCTCAAGGCTCTCATCTTCTTTTTTATTCATTTTAAAGATTTTCTCTTTAAGATCATGATGTATACAATAGTCTTTATATTTTTCTAGAAATGTAATTTTCATATCATTCCATGATCTTATTGAATTAGTCCCTAAACATATAAACCATTTAAGAGCTCTATCATTTAATGTAGCTGAAAACAATTTCAATTTTTGAGCATCTAATAAGTAATTATAAGATCTACAAAGTATTTCAAATTCAAAAGGAAATATTTTTGAGTCTTCTGATCTCATACCATGGAAGTTGGAAAGTATATATGGAGAGATGTTTTTCATTTTAACATTTATATCAATATCCTGAATAGGAAATCCAAAAGGATCTCCTTCATTGTTATCATTTCCATCCATTTTCTCTACCTCCTCTAACACGTTTTCCACCTCCAGGGGGCAATTTTCTTCCACCTGCAAAAGTAGGAACTTATTATGTGGATGGCGATGTGGTTCTTACTGCACCACGTGATCTAGTAGGGATGGTAGGTGATTGTGGAATTATTATTTTTTTTGAAGTTTTTTCTACTATGAATTTACTTCTAGAATTCACTCTAAAATTAATGAAATTAAACTTTTGCAACCAAAAATGAATGCAACTAAGAATTAGATGCAATTCATCAACTAAGGTTAAGAGATACCTTACAATGGTGATGTGAACATTCTTACCTCTCGTCTTACCATCTCTCTTTTCCAAAGTTGCATAAATGAAAAAACAATCTAAATTGAAAGCTAAATCCTATGTATACTTCCTCAACAACGATGCCAAAATGTTGGGTAATTTAATTGTGCTTTAAATTACTTTACATTACATTATCAATCCAGGATCGTAAATTTGTGAATTATATGGCACAATCAATGCTAGGAGTTTAGTTTTCAATTCTTAAAAAAAATGCAATGAAAAAAAAATCATACTCTATAAAAACAAATTAAATGACATGAAATGAATTATTAATCTAGAAAAGCATTGAAGGATTAATATAGGAAAGCATTGAAAAATCAATCTAGGAAAGCATATAAACTTAATCTATGAAAGCATGGAAATATCCAATCTATAAAAGTGAGTAAATTTAATTTATGAAAGTTTGTAAATTTAATCTAGAAAACATTTGAAATCTATTTCTATTAAAGAAAGCAACTCTAATTACAAATGAGAATGTTTTAGAATTTTTTTTTTGTATTTTTTATATTTCAAAAGCACTTGATTGCAATATGGAAAAGACTAAAGTGACAATTAGAAACTTGAAAATAAAGTATATAAAGCAAATAAATAAATCAAATCCTAAGTGATCATTGAAATGTAAATTATTTATTAATTAAAAAGATTAAAGAATTCTTAGAGAATTGTGATGACTTAAAAAACTAAATTGATTTAGGTTCAAAATGAGTGATCTCTTTCTTAATTTGATGGATAGTCCAAATTCTTTCTTCTATTGATATATTTACTCGCCGCAACACGAAATCTCAAAAATTACATTTTAAAGATCCTCGAATATCTCCAAAACCATGCACTATTTTGAAGAAATTTCTTTGTGCTAACTAAATTGGTAAATTTTGCATAAAACCCATGTTTTAGTATTTTACGTTATGTCTTATTTTGGCCAAAACCTGCATCAGAAGTTGGCAACTCGAAATTTTTTGTTAATCTATATCATCATCTTTGATCAAGTGTTGAAAGCTCACAATTGCAACATTAAACAAAGTGTTGTTGTTGATCTGCAAAAGAAACTAAATTAAAACATAAAGAAATTAATATAAAAACATATATTATGAAACTACGTGAATTATAAAACTATAAATTACAACAAAATAAGAATATAAAACTCTAAAATAAATAACACAGGAACTTATCAAATGTATTTTACTCCATCATAGTTTGGAATTATGCTCCAAGAGTTCCTCCTTTTTGAATGGAGAAGACACTCTTATTTATACAAAACTAAGATAACTAATTAATAAATGTAAATCCACAAATCTCTCTTAGAACCATAAATATCCCATGTGGTTACAACCATGTGCTAACATATAGAAAGTAACACAAATATCTAAAATATTTGATAAGAAATCTTATCAAAACTTTCATTATTTTTCTCCTTCAAATGTGTTTGAATGATTATCTCAAATTTTCTTCAAATCTTCAAGAGTTTGAAGAAGAAATTCGAATTTCAGACTTAAGAGTCCA
Source organism: Pinus taeda (assembly GCA_000404065.3). Classification (NCBI taxonomy): domain Eukaryota; kingdom Viridiplantae; phylum Streptophyta; class Pinopsida; order Pinales; family Pinaceae; genus Pinus; species Pinus taeda. Next base: position 260,366 of record APFE030644121.1, on the reverse strand, counting down.
AATATGATTTTGTTGGGATCTTCAAATATGCCTACACACATTGCAAAAATCATCCAACTTTTATATATAAGTGAATACATGTTACTTTATGATATTTAACCATAAATTCACTCAAAATACTAAAATAATACTTTGGAAAATAATAAAGATAAACCCATATATGATCATGAAAATGGTCTTAGTGTAAGGTTATAATATAGTGGATTATGGTTAAAATTGAATGAAAAATGATGAAAAAGATGACATTTTGGAGACCCAACGCCCACTTTCCTTCCTATTTAAACATTAGTTGTTGCTTATTGAGTTGGGTATCTATAAATATATTAACAAATATATTAACCATTTCTCTTTGTGGTCACTTGTTTAATTTAAAGGGTTGAATTAAGAATGGTGTAATCTTCACATATGGTCCTAACCATATCATTCTGTATCATTAATGCATTTTGTTAGGCATTAATTATATATAATGTCATCATTAGTGTAATTTTATGTTATATTTAAGTTAAACATCATCAACATTGATATGCATGCCAAATAATACTCTTGGGGAGTACACAGTAATGTGGGCCTATAAATCATCTTAAGAAGACACATTGCTTTATTTGTATATTATCTCAAAACTCAAAATTTATTTGTAAAATCATATTGTGTGAATATGATATTGTGATCATTGGCATCATTATTTTATACAAGTGGTTATTCTTATCATGACTATATTATTTGTGTTCCCCTCTTCTATGGTTTTGTTTCTCTCTCCCTAAAACATCTTAGACAATTCTAGCCCACCTTTTTTCCAAAGAAGGAAAAAATAATATATTTTGTATTTCAAACGTCAAATAAAAATATACATATGGGATTCTGGAATCTCATTTTCAAGATCAAAACTAATTTGGAAATTGAAATTTGAACTTGGAAATAAAATTTTCTATACAAAAACTATTATAGTCTTCCTTCAGACATTATTACCCATGCAACATATATAAAAGGTTAACTACAAAATATACTCCCAAATCCTTCCATAGAATGATACCAATGTCCATAGGAATCAAAATAGAGGTTGTGATATTTTGGGGAGCCTAGCACCTTCCCTCAATTCTTGAATAAACAACAAGGCTTCCTAGAGAGATAGCACCTTCTTTGAAAGAGAATGCACTTGTTTATTGAACTTTATAAATGTATGGTTAGTAGAAAAAGACATGAACTCATTCCAAACTTCTCAAATTCACTAGAGAAAAGTATTTAATACCAAGTTATAGACCTGGAATTTCCTATTTAACCAACCAACAACAATCTTCAAGTCACCCAACACTTGGGGTGATCTTATACCTTTGTCAAGTGAAAAAATGTATGATATTCGTAAAGCAAATAGTTCAACTCTATAGTTTTTTTCCCTGCCCACCACTTTATTGTATAGTAATATGATGGAGAAAGGAAAAAAAAATAGCTCCATCCCTACATAAGCCCAAGGAACCTTGGCTTGAACCATCAAAAAAACCCCATGGCTCATGTATGTTAATTGAATGTTCTTTTAAGAAGAAAGTAGGCCTTTGGATATTCATTTAAGATCATTCTTCGAAATATTTTCTTTATTTTAAGCATCACAACCGAGGAACCTCATCCTACTCCTTTGAAAATAACCATGTTCCTAACTAGTCAAATACTCCACATCACATAATGGGTAAATTATCTATATAGTTTTGTCAAAGGGTCTTATATGTAGCATTTAAAGCATTAGAGTAGAGTTTCATGTATCCACTAGCCTATATAATTTCATGATCCTAGAACATCCGTCCAAACCTAAGCAACAAAATAGCACAAGATAAATAGATGATTCATTGATTCCTCTAGAGAATGTGAAACGTGGTTCAACTCTTATGTGAGTTTATAATTCCTTGTAGTGTTGACCCAAGGATATTCTCCTCATTTCAAAATTCCCACCTTTCCTATTTTCTAGGACAGTCATCTATCTAATAAGGGAAAGCATGGACTAGTCCCTTCCAAACATTAGAGGCTCCCTTCAGAGATTTATTATTAGCTTTGGGCTAGGTTTTTGTTAAACTACCATGGAAATATTTACTCCTCATTATTTTCCCCCAAGACCTTCATTCAAGAGTAGCCTCCATAAGGATTTTTTAACCAAATCCTAACCAAAAAGATAGATGTTTTTGATATCCCAACTACCAAAGGCCTTTGGTTTTGCTATAGTAAACCTCTTAACCAAAGGGATTCCCATTTTCAGTTTATTTTATAGTCCAAAGAAAGATAAATAAATTGTCCTTATCCTATCCAAGATAATTATTGGAGCATGTGATAATGGTAACCAATATATAGGAATAGTTTGTAAGACTAATTTCACAAGAACTAAATTTCCTCTATGAAAAAATCAACTAAAACGGCAATAGGAAACCCAACATTTTATCTTCTTATATAACCACTCACAATAAACAAATTTGTAATCATTCAATTTGATGAATTATCCTAAATATTTTAATAATTTGTCCAATTGATTTGAAGAATAAGGAAAGAGAAAACTCAAGTGTGTTTCTAGTTTAGGAACCAATTTAAAAATAACATATTTAACTTGCATTGATTTATCTTTATTCATGTTTTAGCTAAACATAATATACCCAAAATCCCTTTAATGTCCCCCCTTCTCTAGCTAAGCTTTCATTGCATTAAGATACCATCATGGAATAGGAGATAGGTTGAGGATATTCCATTGGGAACTCTTATGCCTTTTACTACATTATATATCTTGGTTGTTGACATCATATTTCTTAGTCCTTCAACTATCAGAAGAAAAATAGAAGGAGGCAATATGAAGCCTTTTACTAAACCTTTGGAGGCCTTGAAATATTCTAAATGGCATCCATTAATTTTCAAAAGACACGTAGATCCAAGGATCCAGTCAATAGTAGCAAGCATCATCCCCATTTGAAGCAAGATCAATTATAAATAAATCCAATGCACCTTCTCATAGGTGTTTGGAGGTTTATCTTCAAGACTACTCTTGGCATCTTATTCAGTTTTAATGAATGAATATCTTCATTAGATAAGACAAATACATCTAGTATCTATTGATTAAATAAATACATAAAAAAACTACTCTTTTGACATTACCTTAGACAAGCACACTATTAACCTATTTGTGATGATTTTTTGAAAGAGCTTATAAATAATATGGCATAGAGAAATGGATATAAATTATTTCAAGGAGATGGGATAATTCCTTTTTAGGATAAATTCAATAGAAGTTGAGTTAATCCCCCCCAACATTTTTCTAGAAACATGGAATTCCTCTACTAACCTCACAAGTTCATATACCAAAAGGTGGAACTCTATAGTCCAACCGTCAGGACCCAGGATCTTAGGATTTTTGAAATACAAGCTCACGCATTTTATTTCTTCTTTCAATGCAACTTCTTCCATATTACCAGTCATTTAATTAGCAAAATAACTATGGAACATCTTTTGTTAGGTCCATATAATACTAGTGTAGCCCCTTATTTTTATTGTTAGTGTAGGCCCCATATTGTAATTTATGTGCCCCATAGAAGCCCATTATCGGTATTGTTGTGCCCTTACATTATTATTGTTATGTAGGATTTGATTACATTGTGACCCCTTATACTCCTATATATACAAATGACTACTTGTCATTTGTATCATCCAAGAATTGTTCATTTATGTGATGTAAAGTAGGTTTCCCCCTATAAGAATCTATTTCTGAAGTCGTTGATCTATCTTTTCTTCTGTTTTTTGAGATGGTTGCATAAAATTTGGTATCAAAGCTTTGAATTCTAGGGTTTCGCTGCTCCAAATGGGTCATCTTGGTATTGTTTCTATAAATTCTTTTATACATTGCTTCATAAGCTGAAATTTTGACCCCTTACGAAATATTGGTTAACTTCATGTACACATTTCAGATCTTGGTTCTCTATATTTTATAAGATATGGTCATAAGACGTTAGGGTTTTTGTAGGCTCCAGAATTCAATCTCAAACTGGTGACCTAGGGAAAATTGTCATAACTTTTTCTCTCATCATCGAATTTGAATTTCGTAAAAAGTGATGGAAATCACACAGACTATAGTTTTTTGTGTATCATTTTCATGGCTGAAGGAAGAAACTGTGATACATGGAACTCCGTAAATATTTTCTCTATTAAATTAGGTCATTGTGGGATATTGGGCATAACGTTTTCTTGAAGAATCCAATATTGGTCAAACTTGTGATGTTAGAAAGAAGACTCAATGGGCTACCACAAAATTAATTTTCAGACCTTAGAGATCCAAAGTTAAAGAGATATAATAATTTCAATATCAAGCTCCTAAAAATAAAGAAAAATATGTGTATTTTTTAAAAATTTGCATAAATTTTGCTTGAAAAAACAATGTGAAATAATTCAAAGGGCATAGTGAAGCATAGATATCATTGTTCTATTCTGAAATTCCTTGAAACAAAAAAATGGACACACCTAGTAAGCAACCAGAAAGCTCTACTATGATGTGTGAAGAAGAGGAAGAAATGCAACGTGATATATCAGAATTACAAGACCAAGTGCAACAAAATTTTCTCTCTCAAAGAGTAACAAAAAATGAATTGGAAGCTAAGATGGATGGTATAGAATAAAATATGAATTGAAACATGGAATATTTTAAGAATGGTTTAAAATCAAACATGGAAGGTTTGAAGGAAGGTTTGACAAAGTTGTTACAATAAATGCTTCCTAGTGGTGACAAGGTACTCCATGAAAATTAGGATGAGGAAAAAAGGAATGTGAAATACAATTTTAGAGACTCCAACATTGGATTTAAGACCCACCACATTCCAAACATAGATATTGATGGCAAAGATCTGGTAACATGGATACTACAGATGGAGAGATTATTTGATCTACATGATGTACCCCACACACACAAAAGGTACACATTACATCTTTATAGTTAAAAATAAATCAATTTATGTGGTAAATATGGCATTGTTCTCATAAATCGATTGTTACATGGAAAATTTTTGCAGAATAATTGGTATCACATTATGAGGATACAAATAATAATACATTATTTATCCAATTGATAAATCTAAAAATGGGGGTTCAATGGTGAAGCACATTTTTGAAAATGGCAACAAGAAAAATCCTGATTTGATTTTCCCTTGAATTAAATTTGGAAAAAATTGTAATTCCACATCAAAAGATAACTTATATGAGTTAACTAAGTTAATTTGACTTAGTTGGATCTATTGATTCGAGTTGAGGGTCTAACTTGGGTCATGTAGAGTGTCTCCTACTTTACAGGATCCTTGGTTGAGTTTATTTTGAGTTGTAATTAATTAATTCAATTAACTGAGTTAAAGTCAGTTAAACTAGTTCCAACTAATGGAGGAACTAGTACGAGGTCAGATAGTGGGGTGTTGCTTCATGTGTTCAACCATTTAACTAATGATTCACTCATAAATAAGTCATGCATGTTAGATATGAGAGTTACCTCGTTGAGATTGGAGTTCAATGGAAGTGTACTATCAATTGTGTAATCATCCAAATTGTATAGGTGGTGCATGTAGTCAGAGGAAGGCCTATAAGGATTGCACAATACAAATTGATGAATTTCCCTAATTAAGAGGGGTTAATTGCGAAGAAAAAATCACAAGGAAATAGGGACTTGGCCTAGGCTTTTCTAGGAAGGAGTGAGACAAATTTAGATAGTGTAGATGTTGCTCAGGCTTGAACAAAGCATTGTAGTCTTCTGATATTTTCTTACGAATGCAATATAAAGATAGTAGGGGCTTTTAGTTGTGTATTTCCCCAAGAAATAATTGTGCAATGTGTTGATTAAATTCTTTCTCTTGTATGCTTCATGATTTCCCAGTCGATTAATTGATTTTTCTTATGAGTAGATTAGATTTAAGGCTTTTATTTTAGAAAATCACATAAGTAATTTGAATCTACAAGGAATTTATACATGGTATCAGAGAAAAAATCACTCTAGAAGAGAAAAATACGAGTTAGTCTTTGCAGGTGAAATCAATTTTGCAAGATCATTCTTCATATCCAGCAGGATGTTGTTCTAAGAATTGAGACTTGAATATGCCCTTGAGGGTAGTTCAAATTATATTTCTTGGAAGGACATGATGGAGGTAGTGTTGGAAGACAATTGGCTGAAGGAATTCATAGACAATGATATTTCTAATATTTCAACAATAGATGCTCAAGTTATGGAAAAGTGGAAGAAATTTGTTGCAAAGGAGAGAAGGATCATACTAGAAGGAATTCGGGATCATATTGTCTCGAACCTCCATGGGAAGGATACACCATATGCAATGTGGCAAGCCTTGATTAACTTGTTTTAGAATAGCAGTGACCATAGGAAGTTGGCACTAAAGGAAAAGCCTTGGAAGATCAAGATGGAGAAGGGTGACACAATACCACAATACTTGAGAAGGTTCACCCAATGTCAGGATGAGCTTGGGAGAATTGGTATTATAGTTTCTAAAGATGATATAGTCACCCTAGCACTTATATGCCTTCCCAAGAGTTGGCACAACTACTATGATTCAATAAATGGGAGGGAGCATCTACCAAAGTGGGAGTGTTTGTGGTCCGACTTGGTGTAAGAAGAGATAAGGCAGAGCACCAGAGATGGAACCTCTTCCAAGAATGATAATGAGGATAAATGTGCCTTAGTTGAAAACGTGAAGAAAGGGAAATGAAAGAAATTCCAATCCAAAGGAGGGTCCATTCAAAGAGGTAAGATGAAGGACTTGTCTAAGATTAAAAGTTTTCACTGTCATGCATTGGGACACTATGCTACAAATTTGCTGCACAAGAAAGCCAACAAGAAGCCCTAAGGAGGAGTCGAAGGTGAAGCTCTTGCTTCAAAATTCAAGTTGGATTTCACCCTCATTGCATGCATGGTGACATTGGTGATGGGTAGTGTGTGGTATCTGGATAGTGGAGCCTCATTCCATATGATGGGAAACAAAGAATTTTTCAGTGACTTGGAGGAGACAGACCTCGAGATGCACATCAAGATGGGAGATGATGGAAGGTATAGTGCAACCGACATCAGTACTATGAATTTTCAAAGGGAGCCTGGTTCTCCTCTCACATTGAAAGATGTCATGTATGTTCTGGGTCTAAAGAAGAATTTAGTTTCAGTTGCTATGTTGGAAGACCATGTCTACGATGTGATATTTAGAAAAGGAAAGGATTTCATTCATCATAACCACTGGAAAAGTGAAGAGGATCAGGGTTCAGGTGAAGAACCTCTAAAAACTAGATGTAGAAGATTGTGCAACATTGAGCACAAAAGCAGAGAAGGTCCAGAGCTGATATATCGGTGAATTATGCATAGAATATTGAGCCATTTGCACCATGGATATTTGAAGATCATGCAACAGGTTTCTATAGGACTTCCCAAGGGTGCACTAGAGCAGAGAAATACATGAAAAGGGAATCCACTCGAGAAGTACACAAAATCCACCTTTCATGATAAGAATAGTCGAGCGCAAGTGATCCTTGAAAGAGTTCACTCAGTAGGGAAAATTTTATGGAAATTTATCTAAAAGTTTAGAAGCATTGGTGAATCTTACTTGTCCCTAATATGCAAATTGAAAAATGTTTGGGGATATTTTTTGTAAAAATATTTAGATCTATAATAATTTTATAATATGTTATATAATAATTTTGAAAAAAAAATAGGTTAAATAATTCTATACTATAAAATTTGGGCGTATATCTTTTAGAAAAAATGGAAATTGGTGAATCTTGTTTTTGGAAAAAGCATGGAAAATTAGTCCACCTATGAATATTAGCCCCTAAAATTTTCCCAGTCACTCAGATGTGTGTGGACTATTCTCGAAATCCTCCATGTCCATGCACATGTATTATGTAATATTTGTAGATGATTTCTCACGTAAGTGCTAGATTTCTTCATGCAGAAGAAAGATCATACATTCTCTAAATTTTGTGAATTTAAAGCACTTATTGAGAAAGACACTAGCAAGAAAGTGAAGGCTGTCGAGAGTAATAATGGTGGAGAATATGTGTCAAATGAATTCAAGAAGTTATGTGCATCATAAGGCATTTGACCAGAGTTAATAGTACCCCATAACCCACATCAAAATGGGATGGCTGAAAGGAAAAACATAAGTATTATGGGAGTTGCATGGGTGATGTTACATGATCAGGACCTACCATTTCCCTTATGGGATGAAGCATGCAACACAGTTGTATATGTGTAGAACATGAGTCCTCATTAGATTCTCGAGATGTGTACACCAGAAGAATATTTTGCAGGTAAGAAACTAGATGTGTCACACTTTAGGATCTTCAGTTCATTAGTTTATTGTCATGTTACCAAGGATGCAAGGAAAAAGCTAGAACTGACAACTGAGTTGGACATATTTGTGGTTTACACTGATACACCTCACAACTATCATGTGTACCCGCCATCTCGCATATGATAGTTGTTCATATAGATGTGAATTTTGATGAAGTAAAGGCCATGATATGTTCCCTTGAGAAAGAGCTCCAGTTACATGCAGATGAGGAGCTTTTAGCTCCAAAGGAAGAACCTCGAGATGATTTGGAGTAGCCACAACATAGGAGCAGAGCATGGAAGCACGCACTCTTGTAGAGACATCTAGAGATGGAAGGAAGCACACCAGAGAAGATGACAAATTGATTCTTGATGCTAGAGAGAATGTGGGAGAACCCACATCACAGCGCAAGTAGAGGAGGTCACTGGATTGGTACACTAGCTACATGGCTTTGAAGAGCGATATTGTAGAGACTAAGCCATCCTCATTCGACGATGTAGTGCAACAACCAGTATGGATTGATGCCATGATAGAGGAGTATGACTCCATTATCAGGAACAATGCTTGGTAAGTTGTCCCAAGACCGGAGAACAAGTCAATGGTAGGTTCTATGTGGATCTACAAGGTCAAGCAAGCAGCAAATGGGAGTTTTGAGAAACACAAGGCCAAATTTGTGGCCAAGGGGTTCTCTCAAGTGGGGGGAATTGATTACGAGGAGACCTTTACTCCAGTAGCAAGGTACTCTTCAATCAAATATATTCTATCACTTTCAACACAAATGGGATGGAAGATACATCAAATGGATGTAAAGACAACCTTACTCAACAAATTGATTGAGGAAGAGGCCTACATATAACAAACGAAAGGATTTGAGACCTTCAATAGAGAGTCACATGTGTGCATACTCAAGCGATTTGTATGGATTGAAATAATTACCTTGTGCTTGGTATACCATGATCGACAACTATTTCACCAGGTTCGGCTTCACCAAAAGTGAAGAAAATGAAAACCTTTACCATATTGTGGTTGAAGGTAAATTATTGATTGCAATATTATATTTCGATGATTTAATTCTAATAGGTGACAAGAAGCTGATAAAATATTGCAAAGAGGATCTTACAAGAGAATCTAGTGACGTACCTAGGGCTCATGCATTATTTCCTTGGTATGGAAGTATGGCAAGGAGATAGCGATTTTTTGTCTCTCGGGGAAAGTATACCAATGTGATACTGAAGAATTTCCACATGCAAAGCATAAAATCCATGGAGACTCCTCTAGTAGGGAATTGGAGGAAGGAAGATTCTACTCCAAGTGAAGTAGTGTAGGCTACTATTTATAGGAAGCTTGTGAGTTCACTTATGTACTTGGTGAACACGTGACTGAACATGTACTTTGAAGTTAACCATCTTAGTCAAGAAATGGTTAAGCTAACCAAACTCTATTGAAAGGAAACTAAACATGTGTTGAGATACATCATGGGCACCACTAAATTTTGTATTTGGTACATATGAATAGAGGGAGTGAAGATTCAAGGCTTCATAGATGCAGATTGGGAAGCAAGTCCATTAGATAGGAAGATCACATTAGGGATAATCTTTAGTATTGGGTCAACAATATTTTCTTGGTATAGCAAGAAGTAAATATCAGTTGCACTCTGTTTGGCAAAAGCAGAGTACATGGTTGCTAGTCAAGGAGCTTGTGAGGCCATTTGTATGAGGAAGATACTTGTTGGGTTATTTGGTCAGCAGATGGATCTTGCAGTGATTTACTGTGACAATTAGAGTTGTATAAAACTCTTTGAGAATCCATTTTTCATTATCAATCCAAGCATATCGACATCAAGTATTTGTTGGACATTGGATAAACCAACGCTCCCCGTGTGTTTCGTGACATGGACTAAGTGCCTCTTGTGGATCCTTATCTCTATCGTTGTGATCATTGACTAACACTTGTGGGTTTTGGTCTAACAGCAATCGTGATTCCCAACAAGTGGTATCAAAGCATAGGACATGAGTTCAATACACACTCGGATCGTGTTGGGGGGGATATTATCTGACATTGGATAAATCAACGCTACCCATGTGTTTTGTAGCATCGACTAACCAACTCCAGTGGATCCTTGTCTCTGGAAATGTGATCGTTGACTAACACTATGTGTTTTTGTCTAACAATGACCGTGATTCCCCAGTATCACCATCTACGAAATTGTGTGCAAAGGAGAATCATGTTGTTGGAGTACATTCCTACAGAGGAATAGGATGCAAACATCTTGACTAAGGCACTATTAGAGGAAAATTTGAGTTCCATAGAGGCAAGATTGGGATATCTAATATTCCTTCTTATTGGGAGGGGGTGTTGAAAATGGAAACATTAAAGATCTTGATTTAATTTCCCCTTGAATTAAATTAGGAATAAAATAGTAATTCCACGTCAGAAGACAACTTGTATAAGTTAATTGAGTTAATTTAACTTGTTTGGCTCAATTAATTCGAGTTGAGGCTCTAACTTGAGTAATGTATATTGTCTCCTAGTTTATAGGAGTCCTGGTTAAGTTTATTTTGAGTTGTAATTAATTAATTGAGCTTAACTGAGTTAAAGTTGGTTAAAATAGTTCCAACTGATAGAGGAACTAGTAGGAGGTCAGACAATGGGGTGTTGCTTCATGTGTTCAACCAGTTAACTGATGATTCACTTATAAATAACTCATGCATGTCAGATATGAGAGTTACCCAGTTGATATTGGAGTTCAGGGGCAATGTACTATCATTTGTATAATCATCCAAATTATATAGGTGGTGCATGAAGTTAAAGCAAGGCCTATGAGGATTGCACAATTATAATTGAGGAATTTCCCTAATTAATAGGGGTTAATTCCCAGGGAAACAACGCAAGGAAATAGGGACTTGGGCAAGCATAAAATTAGTTAAGTATTGGCCTAGGCTTGTCTAGGAAGTAGTGAGATAGATAAGAATAGTGCAGAGGTTGCTCAGGCTTGAGAAAAGCATTATAATATTCTCATATTTTCTGACTATTGTAATATGTAGATAGAAGGGGTTTTTAGATGTGGCTTTCCCTAGGAAATCATTATGTAATGTGTTGATTAAATTGTTTCTCTTATATGCTTCATTATTTCTTGATCAATAAATTGTTTTTGTGAATGATTAGAGTAGATTCAAGTATTTTGTTTTAGCAAATCACATAAGCAGTTTGAATCTACAAGGAATTTCTACACACATTGAGTACTTGCAAAGATTTAATATCAAGGTAAATGATATTATAGAGGAGCATAGGATTGATGTCTTCATAGGGAATTCAAAGGATACCGTCCAACATGAGGTTTTCATTTGGAACCTAATTGATTGGAGAAGGAATTCAAGGTGGAAAGAAAAGTTGAAAGAGAAATTATGGCAACAAGGAAGTCTACCACTCACAACAATAAAGATGGAAGTGTTGTTTCTCCTAGCCTCCCACAACCTACGAGGTTGACACCAAAAAATCTAGAGGAAAAATGAGAAAAAGGGATTTGTTATGGTTGTGACAGAAAATACACTAAGGGTCATAAGTGTGTTGAGAAGAAATTATTTTACATAGATTGTGAAGAGGAGGAAAAAAAAGGAATTAGAAACATCAAAATAAGTGGATGAACTGAGCCCAAAGAAGGAAGAAATGAATTTGACCATATATTGTAATGCATTGGCAGGAATTACCACTCCTCAAACTCTCCAGATAGGCAGATTTATTAAGAAGAAAAAGGTAATAGGGTTGAACGGTTCTGGTAGTACCCAAAAATTTTATTCAGTGTAAGATAGCCAAGGAATTGAATCTATTTCTATATACAACACAAGAGTGTCAAGTGATGGTTGCAAATGAAGGAACTATAAATTTCTCAGGTAAGTGCCATAATATCAATTTAACCATGGGGGAATATGTATTGAATAGTCCAATGTTTTCCATTCTAATGGGCGGTGATGATGTTGTATTAGGATTTCAACAGTTACAATATTTGGGATGTTATCTTTTAATTTTCAAGAACTTTTCTTGTAATTTTCATGGGAAGGAAAGGGAATTGAATTAAGGGGCATTGTAAGGAATCTGAGGAAGATAATCAACTCTAATGGCATGATATTGTTAATAAATAACAACATGGCATAATTGCACAATTATGCTCACTAGATGTTTAAACATCAAAATCATTTATTTTTCTAGATCTTAAAAGAATATTGGACAATCATTCCAAAGTATCTGAGACTCCCAAAGGCCTCCCACCTACATGGTCATGATCATGTTATTCACTTTATTCCATGAAGCGTTCCTGCAAACATCATACCTTACATATATCTCTATGCCCAAAAGAGTGAAATTGAACGTATGGTTTCAAAAATGCTAGAGGAAAGTATAATTCAACCTAGCCAAAGTTATTTCATTGATTAGTAGTATTGGTACAAAAGAAGCATGGATCATGGTGTATGTGTCCGGATAATAGGGATATCAACAAGCTCACTATTAAAGATAAATTTATCATTCCATTAATTGATGAATGTTGGATGAATTACGTGGAAAAATTTACTTCACTAAGTTGGATCTTTGTTCAGGATATCATCAAATTAGAATGAACATTGAAGATATTCCAAAAACAACATTCATAACCCATGAACGTCATTATGAATTTTTGGCCATGCCTTTTGGCCTTACTAATTAACCTTGTACATTTAAAATTTTGATGAATTCCATTTTCAAACCCTTCCTTAGAAAATTTGTGTCATTAATTTTTGATGATATACTAATCTACAACAAGTCTTGGAAGGATCATGTTCAACATGTTGACAAGGTGCTCAAACTATTGGAAGAGAAACAATTGTATGCAAAAACCTCCAAATGTCTCTTTGGGGTACATGAGGTGGAATATTTGGGTCATGTTGTATCTCATGAGGGTGTTAAGATAGATCCTAACAAAATTAAAGCCATCAAGGAATGGAAAATTCCCACAACCCTAAAGTATCTTGGAGGATTTCTCGGGTTGGCAGGGTATTATCGCAAGTTTGTTAAGAATTATCAAAAAATAGCAACATCTCTAACAACATTACTGAAGAAAGATGCATTTTTTTGGACCCCAGAAGAAACTAAGCCCTTTGAACATATTAAAAATGTTATGTGCCAAGCTCTAGTTTTAGCTACTTAAGACTTCACAAAAACCTTATGGTGGAATGTGATGCCTCAAGAAATTTAATTGGTGTTTTTTTAATGCAAGAATGAAGACCAATTGCGTTGGAAAGTTTTGCAATCAAGAGAAATTATTTACACAAAACTACTTATGAGAAGGAAATGTTGGCAATACTACATGCCCTAAATCGATGGCACCCTTATCTAATGGGTAGACACTTCAAGGTAAAAACAGATCATGATAGTCTTGAATATTTTTATAACAAAGATTATATTTAGAAGCGTAGAAAAAATGGGTCACTAAGATGTTGGGTTATGACTTTGAAATCATCTACAAAAAAGGGAAGAAAAATGTTGTTGCAGATGCACTCTTAAGAATGGATGAGAATGTGGAAGAATTTCTCTATGCAATTTTGATTATCCAACCTAATTGGATAATTGAAGTAAGGGATGAATGTAAGAATGATGAAGAGGTGTGGAAACTCTGTTATGAAACCAACTCACAAAAAGATAGAAAAGATAGTTTAACGCCTTAGAATTCAGTTTCTTTGAGGAGGAAACCTCCTTTACATTACACAAATCAACAATTCTTAGATGATACAAATGAAAAGACCTACTTTCTATATATAGGAGTCTAAGGGGTCATAATATAATAAGATTCGACATAACAATAATAATGTAAGGGCACAACAATAACAATAGTGGGCTTCTATGGGGCACAATAGTATTAATATGGGCACTACATGGGTACATCAATATAATAAGGGGGTTGTACTAATGACACTAAGGGGTTACACTAGTATATAGGGGCCTAACATGCCCTCTCCTTCAAAAAGTGTTGTCCTCAACGCTTGAGTAGTTCTTGATGCTTCTGTATAAAATTCTTGTCCTCCCCTGTGGAATCTTTAGCGGGTAAGTTTTTCCACTTGATGAGATACTCTGAAATTGATCGATTTCGTAGCTATCAGATTCTTGTTTCTGTGATTGCTCCAGGTTCTAATATGATTTTTCCTTCCTCTTCAATTTCTGGCAATATTGTTTGAATTGGGATCTTTTGCAACTTTTGAATAAGTGGCCATACTTCTTCATCCTTCTTCCATTCATCCCTTGCTTCG
>APFE030644121.1:219130-242887 GCA_000404065.3 Pinus taeda | reverse complement strand
AATAATAACAATAGTGGGATTCTATGGGGCACAATAGTGATAATATGGGCACTACATGGGTACATCAATATAATAAGGGGGTTGTATTAATAACAATAAGGGGTTACACTAGTAGTATAAGGGCCTAACAAACTCATTCAAAAGTTGCAACAAGATCCCAATACATTATATACATTTGTCTGGAAAAATGACTCATTATGGTACAAAGATTTCTTACATGTATGTAAGAATTCCCAACTCAAACAAAATATTCTTTTGGAATTGAACACGTGTCCTTTAGGAGGGAACTCGGGATTTTTAGAAACACACCACAAGGTCAATAAGAAATTTGTTTGGGATGGCCTTAAATATGATATTCAAAAGTTTGTGGTAGAATGTTTGGTTTTCCAACAAAATAAAGTTGAAACAATTAAGACCCCCATTCTGTTACAACCTTTAGCCATTTGAAGTTAGCGTTGGGAGGAGGTCTCAATGGATTTTATCACAAGTTTACCCAAGTCTAAAGGAAAGAGTGTCATCATGGTGGTAATTGATAGACTTGCCAAGTATGCACACTTTTTTGCATTATCCCATCCTTTTAAAGCTAGTATAGTTGCTACTCTATTTATGGAAACAATTCAAAAGCTACATGGAAACCAAAAGATTATTGTAAGTGATAGAGATCCCATTTTCACTGGATTTTGGATGGACTTATTTTCTTATCTTGGTACTCAATTAGCTCATAGATCATCTTATCATCCTCAATCTAACAGGAAACTAAGATAGTAAACAAATGTTTGGAAGGATAACTTTTTTGATTTGTATTTGATAAAAAAGCACAATGGGCTAAGTGGTTACCTCTGGTTGAATGGTGGTATAACACTTATTTCCATACTACAGCAAAAATGACCCCATTTATGGCACTTTATGGATATCATTCACCATCCATTACATCATATTTAAGAGAAAATTCTAAGGTTCAAGTAGTGGAATATCACATCGAGCATCAACAATAGGTTCTCCAACACTTAAAGGATAACCTCAATCTAGCATAGAATTGAATGAAACAATTGGTAGATCAAGTTCACAATGAAAGAAGTTTTGAGGTAGGCGATTGGGTATTTTTACAGCTACAACCTTACAAAGAAATTCCCCTAAAACAAGCTAATAAGTATAATAAATTATCACCCAAGTACTATGGTCCTTACAAGGTGCTGCAAAATATTGGTACTATGGCATAAAAATTGGAGCTTCCTGCATCTTCCTGAGTACATCTAGTTTTCCATGTTTCATGATTAAAGAAGGTTATCAGCGACAAGATCCTAGTTCAAACAATATTGCCATAACTTGATAAGGAAGTAAAAATCATATTGAAGCCTGAAGCAGTCATGGAAACAAGAACCTAACAACTACGAAATCGATTAATTTCATAGTATCTCATTAAGCGGAAGAACTTACCCGCTACAAATTCCACATGGGAGGATGATAATTTTGTACAGAAGCATCCAAAACTACTCAAGCGTTGAGGAATTTGTTTTTTTGAAGGAGATGGTCATGCTAGGTCCCTATAATACTAGTGTAGCCCATTATTGTTATTTTTAGTGCATCCCCCACATTTTTATTTTTTCCCCATAGAATCCCATTATTTTTATTGTTGTACCCTTACATTATTATTGTTATGTAGGATCCAGTTATATTTTGACCCTTTAGACTCCTTTATATACAAAGGAGGACTTGTCATTTGTATCATCCAAGAATTTTTCATTTATGTGATGTAAAGGAGGTTTCCCCCTCAAAGAGTCTATTTCTCAAGTTGTTGATCTATCTTTTCTTATTTTTTGTGTGTTAGTTTCTGTTGATCGACAAAAATGACCTTTCAACATCTTAAGGGAGACCACCCGGTCGGGAACTTAAAACAATTATTTTTCTGTTTAAATGGGGTTTCTAACTAGTTTAATTTGTTGGGTGTGGAGCCTAATTATCTTCTATATTCAAAGGTATCGTTGCATTGGACCCCATTTTGTAATGGGGCGGCAATGCTGCCCGTAAAATATGTGTTGCAGGGTGGGCGCCTATCCATTGGAAGGGGGATTGAGGGCAGCGCTCCCAAAGCTAAAAATAGATGTAAAATTGCCTTGTAAAATGTTGTAATTTCATAGTCAATCTAGGCCATTCATTAGGCGGAGATCTGATGGTAGATGTTATATGAGAAGATTTTTTAGCAGAGATCACATTATAGTCATAAATTTAATAACTTTTCCTCTCCCTCAATCCAGTCAATTTGGCTTGTCAAATTTAACCGTTTCTTTGTCAAAATAATTGTTTCCTAGTCAAATATAGTCGTTGGAATATCTGCTATCCCTATTTAACTATAGCCATGATCTGGTTCTTCAACTTGTCCTAACGATGAACCACACTTGTTGGTTCGAAACGCGTCGACAAAAATACTATAATGTGATCTTCGTCGAAAAATCTTCTCATTAAACTTATGGATCACAGAAGCTTAAATTCAACAATTGAATCCCTACACAGTAGATGTTATGTTTAATTTAGGGTTTTTTTCCCTAGAAAGCACCCCCTTGCTATATATGAGGGAATTGTATTGCGTCTATGTAGATCTGTATTCTGAGTGAGAAGAGAGAGGAGATTGAGTGAGGGACAAGAGGGAATTACAACAGATCTTCTATAGGTTGTATCTCTTTAGTTTGCTGGATAATATAAAAGGAAGGACTAGATGGTTCTCCATGGACGTAGCCGAAATTGGGTGAACCGCGTATATCTATGTCTCTCTTTTTTTATGCATTTTCTGTGTTTATATTTCTGCAATATTTTATGTGTTCCATTTCTCTGTAATATATAATTTTCTAACAACTGGTATCAGAGCCAAAGGTTTATTTGGCTAATAAAATCGCAGGAGAGAAGGGTTCCTGGTTTGAGTGGGAGCAATGGTGGAAGATGGTAGGTTTAGGGTCGAAACATTTAACGGCCAAAACTACTAGTTGTGGAAGATGCATATGGAAGATTATTTGTACCAAAAATATTTGTACCAACCATTAAGTGGAAAGGCAAAGAAACCGATGAGTATGAAAGACACAGAATGGGATATTCTCGATAGAAAGGCACTTGGAACAATATGGATGTGCCTAGGGGTTTCCATAGCCTTTAATATTTCAGAGGAAATGATAATAGAGGGTTTAATGTCGACATTGGCCAAACTATATGAAAAACCCTTGGCCTAAAATAAGGTATTTCTTATGAAGCATTTATTTAATATGAATATGTTAGAAGGTGGATCTATTGCTAATCATTTAAATGCATTTAATACAATCACCAATCAGTTAAGTTCTGTAGGGGTAACTTTTGATGATGATGTTAGGGCTCTGTTATTTCTATGCTCATTGCCAGAAAGTTGGAATGCTATAGTTATGGCCATTAGTAACTCTATCTCTAGATCTAGTACTTTAAATTTTGATGATGTTGTCAATGCAATCCTTAGTGAGGAAATGGAACGGAAAAGCTTCGGTGAGACATGAGGTAATTCTTTGACTGCAAAGACTAGGGGAAGAAAAATGGAAAGAGGAAAGAGCCCGGATATCAGAGTAAGTCAAGGAAAGGCAGATCCAAGTCCAAAACAAGGATAGTGTGCTGGAAATGCAGGAATAAAGGACACCTGAAGAAATACTGCAAGTCTCGAAAGGGAAAAGAAGGAGACATGCAACAAGAAAACAATCATGAAGCGAATGTGATAGGTGATGTGTTGCAAGATGCTTTGATTCTTTCACTAGAAAATATTATTTATGCCTGGGTGGTAGATTCAAGGGCCTCATTCCATGCCACACCTGATAGGAAACATTTTCATGATTATGTTCAAGGAGATTTTGGACATATTCAATTGGGTGATGATAAACCCTATAAAATCATTAGAATGGGTACAATTTTCATAAAACAACAAAATGGAAATCAATGGCTATTGAAGGAGGTAAATCATATTCCAAATCTGAAGAAAAATCTCATTTCAATAAGGCAGTTGGGAGGTGAAGGCTGTGTAACTAATTTTACAGATAAAACTTGGAAGGTCACTAAAGGAGCCCTGGTAATAGCAAAAGGAGAAAAGGTTGGTACATTGTATTTATGCAATGGTATTTCTAATTATGATCATGCTTTAACCTACAGAGGAGAAAATACGACATTGTGGCATCATAGGCTTAGGCACATGAGTGAGAAGGGGATGCAGATTCTTCACTCAAGAAATTTGTTGCTAGTTTTGAAGCATGTTGATTTAAAATTCTGTGAGAATTGTGTTTATGGAGAACAAAAGAGAGTTAGATTCCTCAGAGTTGGGAAAGAAAAGAAGAGTAAAAAATTAGAGCTTGTGCATACAGATGTATGGGGACCTGCTCAGGTATCATCTCTCAGTGGCTCTCATTATTATGTTACTTTTATTGATGATGCAACCAGAAAGACCTGGATTTATTGTATTTGAAATAAATCTGATGTATTTGATACTTTCAAGAAATGGAAAGGTTTGGTTGAAAATGAGAGGGGAAAAAGGTTGAAGTGTCTCAGATCAGACAATGGAGGTAAATATTAAAGCAAAGAGTTTGATATGTACTGCTCAGAGAATGGAATTCGTAGAGAGAAGACAGTTCGAGGAACACCACAAGAAAATGGTGTGTTAGAAAGGATGAACAGGACAATCATGGAGCGTGCAAGGTGCATGAAATTGCATGCAGGATTACCTTTACAATTTTAGGCAGATTCTATAGATATTGTTGTTTATCTAATAAACAGAGGGCCTTCAAGTTCCTTGGATAGTGGTATTCCAGAGGAGGCATGGACAGGTAAAAAGGTAAACTACTCATTTTTAAAAACTTTTGGTTGTGAAGCCTTTGTCCACATTAATAAAGAAAATAGAAGAAAGCTTGAGGCGAAATCAAATAAGTGTACCTTTATTGGATATGGCGTTAATGATTTTGGTTATTGCTTTTATGATTATGAAAAACACAAAATCATTAGGAGCAAAGATGTCATATTGAATGAAAAGGTTTTGTATAAGGATCAGTTTCAGGAAAAGAAACGGGAAAAAGAAAACAGAGGATACACAGTGCTTGATGAGATCACAGAAGAAGTGATGGTGCCTGAAAATCACAATGATCAACAGCCAGAACAATAACCAAAACAGAAAAAAGCACCTCAAATACCTGAAAGTGGTGTTAGAAGATCTACCAGGATAGGTAGACCCCCTGAACGATACTCTCCTTCATTGTATTATGTATTGTTGACTGATTCTGGTGAACCAAAATGTTATGAAGAAGCATTTAATGCAGAAACCGGGAAGAAGTGGGAGAAAGCCATGAAAGAAGAGATGGACTCCTTAGCACATAATCAAACTTGGGACTTAGTCAGGTTGCCTGCAAGAAAAACATCATCGCAAAATAAATGGGTTTACAGGTTGAAGGAAGAAGATGGAGGTAGAAAAAAGTATAAAGCTAGACTTGTGGTGAAGGGGTTTGTATAGAAAAAGGGTATAGACTTTGATAAGATATTTTCCCTTGCTGTTAAAATGAATTCAATCATAACTATTTTAAGTCTAGTAGCAACTAAAGATTTGCATCTTGAGCAGTTAAATGTAAAGACAACCTTTCTTCGTGGTGATTTGGAGGAAGAGATATATATATGTAGCAGCCATAAGGATCTGAGGTAAAAGGGAAGGAGAAACTAGTGTGCAGGTTGAAGAAGAACTGGTATGGCTTAAAACAGGCTCCAAGGTAGTGGTATCTAAATTGGACATGTTTATGTTTGAACAAGGTTATACTAGATGTCACTCTGATCATTGTGTTTATCTCAAAAAGAAAAATGATGGCAGCTATATTATATTGTTATTATATGTATATGACATGCTTGTTGCAGGTTCTAACATGAAAGAAATAAATGTGCTCAAAAGAAAATTGGAAAACTAATTTGCAATGAAGGATTTGGGTGCTGCAAAACAAATCCTTAGTATGAGAATAACTAGAGATAGGAAGAATCACAAATTAACATTGTCTCAAATTGAGTACATACAAAAGGTATTGAAAAGGTTTAATATGTAGAATGCAAAACCAGTTAGTATACCTTTGGCTAGCCATTTCAAACTAAGTAAGGAATTGTGTCCCAAGACTCAGGAAGAAATGGATTATATGTCTAAAGTTCCATATGCATCAGCAGTTGGAATCTTCATGTATGCAATGGTCTACACAAGGCCTGATATTGCACATGCAGTGAGAATCGTAAGCAGGTACATGAACAATCCAGGAAAAGAACATTGGATGGCAGTGAAGTGGATTCTCAGGTATTTGAGAGGTACCACAAATCAAGCATTATGCTTTGGTGGTTCAAACATTTCTCTATAGGGATATGTTGATGCAAATATGGCAAGTGATAGAGATAGCAGGAGGAGCACAATAGATTATGTGTTTACTGTAGGTGGAACAACTATCAATTGTGTCTCAAAACTGCAAAGTGTTGTTGCACTCTCAACAACAGAAGCAAAGTATGTTGCTGCTACAGAGGCTAGTAAAGAAATGATTTGTTACAAAGGTTTCTGGATGAATTGGGTAAGAAGTAGGAGTTGGGAAGGTTATACAGTGACAGCCAAAGTCCCATACATCTTGCAAAGAACTCTGCATTTCATTCCAAGACTAAACATATACAACTCAAGTACCATTTCATATGGTCAGCATTGGAATATGGACAGTTGAAGATGGAAAAGATACACACTAGCCAAAATCCTACAGATTTGTTAACAAAAGTTGTAATCGGGGAGAAACTAAGAGTCTGCTCAATTTCAATTGGTCTTCAAGTATGATGAAGAAGATGAGAAACAGCCAAGTCCAATGTGGAGTCATTGTCCAACAAATGAAGTAGCATGGAGTTGCTCTAAGTAGTCTCCAAGTGGGAAATTGTTGGGTGTGGAGCCTGATTATCTTCTATATTCAAAGGTATCATCGCATTGGACCCCAGTTTGTAATAAGGTAGTGACATCGCCCATAAAACATATGCTGTAGGGCCTGGTTCATTTTGCGAGGGTTAACCTAGCCGACGCCCTGCACCTGGTTCTCGCTTGAGGCCGCAGGCCAACTTGGCCCTCTGGCTACTCCAGAGGGCTCCGTTTCATGCCTTCAGGTTGCAGAGAGCCTCCTCGCACACCCTTGTGGCTACTGCGCCCCTGCGCTCAGCCCTGTGGCACCCTTCTGCGATCATGGATACCAGCGACGGCTCTTCCAACCCACCTCCTGAGGTTTTAGCGCCCTGTGCAATGGTTGAAGCAGGACCAAAGCAAGCTCCATCGGTGACTCAACAGAAGTTCATTAAGAAGATGGAAACAATTTCCTTAGTGACCCTTCCTGAAGAAGAGACGTGCAAAGCAGCTCTAAACCTGGTAGAGAGAGGCCTCATTGGCTAGTTTACGAGCCTTTGGCCTTCTCCTAAGTCAGTAGAAGACTGGACACAAAGAAACTGGAACCCTCTTATCAAAGAGGGAGTCAAAAGCTAGTTTGTAGGCAAACGATTCTTTGTCTTTGTGTTTGAAACCCCGAAAGACAGAAGCTTAATATTTAGAAATGGCCCATGCTTCATGGGTCCGTAGGGATTGTATCTGAACAAATGGTTCCCAGACTTTGACCCTTCCCAGGATGTCCCTTCTACTGTCCTGGTTTGAGTGAGGCTCCCCCATCTGCCACTCCACTGCTATAACCAAAAATCCCTTGAGAACATCGGAAATGCGCTGGGTAAATACATAGACAAAGCAGCAAGAAAAGATCAGTATTCATGTGCTCGCATATGCGTTAAAGTTGACCTAGAGGAGGGGTTACCAGAAGTAATCAAGCTCACTTTCGCTAGATGGAGACATGTCCAGGAACTGGACTACGAATAGCTCCCCTTCAAATGTAGACACTATTATGGGCACAGGCACTTTTCCAAGCACTGCAAGAAAAAGGCCGAAGAGCAACCAGACAAACAAAATGGGGATCAATGGACTCTAGTTCAAAAAACAACACACCCAAAAAAAGGTGCCGGCAAAGGAAATATGGTAGGGATTCCAAGCAGTTCAAAGCCCAATCAGGAAGACAAAGCAAATGCAAAAAGGACAGCAAGCACTCAGATCAACCCAGCAGCCTCTGAGCAGGAAAACCTGGTGCAGGTAGAAATCACCCCCATAAGCAAAGAAGGAGAGAAAGCAATGCAAACCGCCGTCACCCAGGGCATTCCATCCAATCCCTCATACACAAAAGTCACAAGGAAAGAAGCAATAGAAAGCTCAGGACCATTGGAGGATGAAACCTATGAGCGCCCCTCTAAAAGAGTTGGAAGGAAATCCCGCAAAGAAATGAGAGAAGAAGAGGTCGAAAGACACAAAACTCAAGGAAGTCAAGCCACAATAGAAATGTCCATTAGACGAAATATCAGACCGAGACCTTCCAAGGGAGGTCCCATCCCTCCTTCAAGTAAATAATGAAGCTTGTCTCTTGGAATTGCAGAGGGCTGGGGAATCCCTCTAAACTAGAAGTAGTCAAGGACCTTCTTAAAACAGAACCCTCAGACATTCTCTTGCTCCAAGAAACCAAGATTGAAGGGCAAGCCCTTCTTGACATCAGTAAGACAAAGTGGAATAAAAATACAGGAAAGGCAGTCAGCGCCAGGGACACTTCCAGAGGACTGGCTACTCTTTGGTCAGAATGCACCTTCCAACTCCACAAATTTCAAGAATCTCAGCACTGGATCTTCACAGAATTGATGAAAGCCAATAACTTGACCATCTGCCTCTTCAATCTGTATGTTCCTCTAAATTATTCTGATAAAAGAGAATGTTGGAACTCGCTTTCATTTTTTCTAGAGCAACATTCCCCAAGAAACATTATCATAGCGGGAGACCTTAATATAGTTTTGAAACCAAAAGAGAAGAGGGGTGGCTCCTGCACCAGAGACTCCATACTGGCCTCTGTGGAGGAGCTCGCCCAGAGCTAGGATCTCTTAGACTTCACTCCAGTTCGCGGGCTATTCACATGGTCCAATAATCGTGTTGGGTCGGACCACATCTCTACCCGTCTGGATAGGTTCCTGGTTCAAAGCACCCTTATGATGAATAAAAAGATCATCATCACAAAAATTTTGCCCAAATTGACTTTAGACCACAAGCCAATATAGCTTCTACTGGAAGATGAATAAGACCTAGGTCCCATTCCTTTTCGTTTCAGTCCTCTTTGGATCGAGAAAGTGGGCTTCATGGAGACTATGAAAGTCGCTTGGGCTAAATCCTTCTCAGGCTCCTCTAGTTATATCCGGGAACAAAAGTTGAAGGCCACAAAACATGCGTTGAAGGAATGGATAAAAAAGCCAGATCCCACTCCAACTAACCTAAGAAACGAGGCATTTCAAACATTGCACTCCCTGCAAACAGAAATGGAAAATAAAGACATTACAGTAGAACTCTTGGACAAGGAAGTAAAAGCTCAACGATCCACCTATCAATCCTTCTGATCTGAAGAAGAATACTGGAGGCTATAATCCAGAAGTCTATGGTTAAATGCAAGTGATCAGAACACCTCTTTTTTCCATCGACAATACAGAGCTAGACTGTGCCGGAATCATATAGTTGAAATCAAAACTTTGGAAGGCCAAGTCTGCAAAGGCTTCAACCAGGTTAAAGGCGCTGCTGAAACTCATTTCAGGAATTTATACAATGATGGAATCCAAGGAAATGATGAGGAATCAGCTGACTTCCTCTCTAACATCCCACTCCTCGTCAACCCTGAAGAAAATACAGCACTTTGTAGCCCCATTTCCGAGGAGGAAATTATCAATGTAATCTGGTCCATGGAAGCCGATAAGGCCCCTGGGCCTGACGGATTTACAATCCATTTTTACAAATCCTGTTGGGAAGTTATCAAAGCTGATCTCCTTAAAATGATAAGAGGCTTCATGGAAAAAGATAAGATAGGAGGAGGAACCCACTCTACCTATCTAGTTTTAATTCCCAAGGAAACCAACCCTGAATCATTTGCAAGATTTAGGCCTATTTCCCTGTGTAATGCATCTTACAAAATTATATCCAAACTCCTAGCAAACCAAATAAAGCCTCTTCTCAAAAGATTAATCTCTAGTTCTCAAGGCGGATTCGTGGAAGGCAGGTACATTATGGATAACGTTATTCAAGTACAGGAGACCATTCATTCAAGT
The DNA here is from genome assembly GCA_000404065.3 of Pinus taeda. NCBI lineage: Eukaryota > Viridiplantae > Streptophyta > Pinopsida > Pinales > Pinaceae > Pinus > Pinus taeda. The sequence goes on along the minus strand of APFE030644121.1, from coordinate 232,690 downwards.
AAACAACGAGGGGAGAAAGGTATGTTGATTAAACTTGATATGGTGAACGCTTTCGATAGAGTTAACCGCTTGTTCCTTTGCAAAGTTATGCTCTCTTTTGGTTTCTCTCAGCATTTTGTTCAGCTCATAAAAGCATGTATTGAATTCCCATGGATTTCTCCCCTTATCAACGGCCGCCCTACCAATTTCTTCCAAGCATGGAGAGATATCCAGCAGGGATGCCCTCTCTCTCCCTTCCTGTACATCCTCATGGAAGACTCCCTCAATATAAAATTAGCAACTGAAAGATTCGTTGGCTCCCTCCCAAGCCTCAAACCTTCAAATGTATCAGCCCCCCTGAATCACGCTCTCTTTGCGGATGATTCCTTGCTCCTTGGAGGTGCTTCCTCCAGAATAGCGAAAGCCTTTGACTCTGTGCTGAGAAGCTATTGCAGGGCGTCTAGCGCTCTTGTTAATGAGAGTAAAAGTGAAAATTTCAGTTGGAATACTGATCAGCAAGAGATCACTAACATCTCTAGGATTCTCAGGTTGAAAGGACATGCCCAATGGGACAGTTTCAGGTATCTTGGTCTTCCCATATCCTCAGGTGTGAATAAGAGGTCCCTATGGAATGACATCATTAGAAAAATCAAATCTAAAATCACAGCTTGGGGAGGCTACTGGTTAACAAAAGGTGGCAAAACCATTCTAATCAAATCTCAGCTGTTAGCCCTTCCTATTTATCAGGCAACCTTTCTTTTGGCTCCCAAAAATGTAATGGAACAGATCTCTACTCTTCTTAGGGATTTCTTATGACAAGGTGGGAAAGGCAATGACAAAAAAATGCATTTAGTAAACTGGGATATGGTTAAGAGGCCGATTGTTGAGGGTGGTTTGCAAATACGTGATCCCTCCCTTGTTAATACAACGTTGGGAGGTAAGCTATTGTGGAAAATGATTCATGATCCCACTCATCTCGTCAGTATTATTTTACGGTCAAAATACGTAGACAATGATGACCTCAGGAAAATGCAATTAGAGAGCCCAGCATCTTGTATGCGGGTTTGGAGGCTCTGCTACAAAAGTAGCAATTTCTTCAAAAATTTCATGTACAAAATCCCTGGTAACGTTAAGCACACTCACCTGCGGAAAGATTGCATAATGGGGCGTGATCCTCTGGCAGAAAATGAAGAAATTGTTGAACTCAGAAACTGGCTAGAAAGAGTGGAAGTAAACATCATTTACGAACTTTCAACCTGGGACAACCGTGGTGATTGGGCAGGCTGGGATCTACACGGAGTCCCTGCGCGTTTAAGAGATCAACAGATCTTGCTTGAGGATCTGCTTGAAGAAGCCACTCCGGTCAATAGATACATGAAGGATAGTTGGGGATGGGGTCAGACAGGAGTTTATACACCAGCAGAGGGATATAGAGATTTACAGGGCTCTAAGAACAACAATCAATCTCCTACCTTTTGGAAACAGGTCTGGGAGCCGTTAGCTCTTCCAAAAGTAAATTTTTTCTTTTGGACTCTGGTTCACAATAAACTTTTAACGGGAGACAATCTTGTGAAAAGGAAGATCGAAGCGCCTCATAGATGTGTTCTTTGTAGATGTAATCTAGAAACTACCCAACACCTTTTTTTGGACTACCTCTTTGCCAAAGAGGTGTGGGGTCTTATTCTCCAAGATTTTCAGATCTCTTTTCCTTCGCAAATCTTTGTCCTGAACCTCTTTGCTTCATGGAGCACCTGCTACCCTCAAAGTATCCCCTCCAAGTCCTTCTGGTGCAAAGTATGGACAACGCTTCCCAAATTTGTTTGTTGGCAGCTTTGGCTGGCACGTAATCAATAGATCTTTAAAGATATTCAGCATTCTCTGACCCAAGTTGCAGTAAAAGCTAAGGCTCTTCTCTTGGTAGCGTCTCAGCAACAGTATTACAAAGATGACCCTCTGCTCACACCTGAAGAAAAGAGGTGGCTGGACCTAGAGCCACATCCCCGAAAGTACCTTCTTACACCTTAGAAAGCAAATACGAACTGGCGAAAAAGAGAGCCAAACGACATCTTCCAAAACTAGTGGAGGGCTCAAAATTTAACTACCATATTCTTTGATGGGGTGTCCAAAGGTAACCCTAGAGCTGCAGGTGATGGTGGGATCATCTTCTCCTCGGACAGGTCTTTTAGAGATTCTTTTTCCTGGGGCCTTGGTCTGAAAACAAACAATCAAGCTAAGATCCTTGGGCTTCTCAACGCTTGTCTTATTGCTAGAGAGAAAGATGCTAAAGGTATCCAAGTCTTCAGAGACCCAGAAATTTTAATTAAAAAATTAATCGAGGATCTTTTCAGCAATGTTGGACTCAACAAAATCATGGGCAGATTGAAGAGAGACTTATTAGATTTTGACTCGTACAAGCTTTATCATATCCTCAGAAACTCCAACAGTGAAGCAGATCGGATGGCGAACAAAGGTTGCACTCTCATGAAAGGGATCTTAATTGTAAATGGGGAAAGTTCCTTCCAAAAACCGTGAAATTGTTACAACTCAAGGGCAGCATAAGAAGGATAACAGCCATGTAATAGGGGTCACTACAGTAAAAACCCATTTTCCTTTTCGCATCTAAATAAAATCCATAACCGTTACAGTTAATATATATATATATATATATATATATAATATATATGTATGTATATATGTTGTAGGGCAGGGGGTTGCGACCTTTGGGAGCCCCCCCTGACAAGGGAATGGAGGCAATGCCCCCGAAGCTAAAAATAGATGTAAATTTCCTTGTAAAATGTTGTAATTTCGTAGTCAATCTGGGTCGTTCATTAGGCAGAGATCTGACGATAGATGTTATGTTTAATTTAGGGTTTTTTTGCCCTAGAAGGCACCCCCTTGCTAGATATGATGGAATTGTATTGTGTCTATGTAGATCTATATTCTGAACGAGAAGAGAGAGGAGATTGAGCGAGAGAGAAGAGGGAATTACTACAATCTGTTGTAGGTTGTATCTCTTCAGTTTGCTAGATAATATGAAAGGAAGGACTAGTTGTTTCTCTGTGGACGTAGCCCAAATTTGGTGAACCACGTATATCTGTGTCTATCTTGTTTTATTTGTTTTCTGTGTTTATATTTCTACAATATTTTATATGTTTCATTGCTCTGTAATATATAATTTTCTAACACAATTGGAACTAGTTACCCTCTCTCTATCTATACTAATTTAAAGTATGACTTTCACCTACCAATAGAGAAGAGACATCAGATCGACTCTTCTTGTTGATCAAGCAAGAAAGTAATCCTTAAGCTGACTTTATGACACAGCCAAACCACTCTAATGATTGCCCGTGTATGAGTGGACTTATAGAATGAAGAAAATAGAACTATATGTAAATTATAATCTAAGATGCATTTAATCCTAGACCTATCTTGATGAAGGAAGGATTAGTCCTTCTTTCAATCAAGATCAAGCTAAAAGGACAGGAAACGAAACATAAGTATGTTGAAATTGGAAGAAGATAAGGAAATAGATCAGGGAAATAGTTCCAAGATCTAATCCTTGTTCGAGCAAATGTATACAAATAAATTCCTGTTAAATAGCTAACAGACATCCAACACCAAACATCTCCAATTCCTAATAAAAAATGTGCATAAGGACAAAAAGGTTCACGCCACAATACTGAAATAGTTCAAATACATAATATGTAGAAAGCAGGACATCTATAAGATTAAATTATTAGATAACTAGTAGTTCAAGGAGATAATGGTCTATATTTATGCAAGTTCCATTTTCGAAAATCATTTCTGATTAACCCTGCAAGATAGCTTGACCAAATTCTAAATGAGCATTTCAGTAAGAAGTCAACAATAGTGCTAAAAATCCACATACATACTCATACTCCATAAATGAATTTGAAATCTGAAGAATTTATTTTCAATGATAGAGCAAGCAAGAGTGTTTTACATCTGATTAAATAAATAAACCTTATTATAAAAATGAATCAATTGCATAAAACATCAGAGAATTACAATAGTGCAAGTCCTCTAATGTCTCTAAATAGATTCACTGTCTGCATAGATGGATTTGATCTCACTATAATAGTGAAAATGAGTCTTAACTGCTTCTATACATATAGGTTGTAAGCTCTAGTATTACTCCACCTCTTTTCTCTCGGATTCGAATCCCCCGTTCTCATAATCAGAGATGGATATTTATACATAGTGGAAACAGTAACAATCTCCCTCTATTTCTCAACAACTTAATCAAAATGATACCTTTTCTTGGGGTTCTGGCCAAATGTAGATGGCCACAGTGGAACGAATTACCTAGTTTGGTTTGTACAGATAAAGATGATCACGCTTGTCTCTCGCTTTTTTCGAACTGATAGGTGAAATTACATGCGAGGAACAATTGATTCAACAACTTTCTTCTATTATAATGTCCCTTTACCATAACGAGGAATTTCATTGTTGATAGATTGGATATGTTTCAATACTAGCCTTGATAAAAAATATTTGTTATAACTAGAAACAAAATTAGCCATGGCATAAAACAAACTTTGTAAACAAACTCTAATTATGCCCAAAATCAATAGAAAAATCAAGCATCTTTTTCAATTAATATGACAACAACACCTAGGAATGACAAGTAGCAAGAGATGAGTGGTATCAGAGATAATCCCATCAGAACTTTTAATAATATGCGCAAGAAAAAAATGTTAATATTGGGAGGTTATGATAGGGAGCGGACGCAATATCTTATTGAAATCCTTTTAAATAGTGTATCAGGTCCGTATATCAGAGGTGAGTGGATTATCAGAAGTCAGAGGGGTATGATTATCACATATTGGAGATTGGAGGGATATGTTATATCAGCATATCAACAGAGTGTCATATCGGAATATCAACAGGATATGAATATCGAAGATTCTAAAATGTGTCTCAGTTGAAAACCTTTGGTCATTGATACTCGGGAGCGGAAGTAATGATGTGGAAGGTGGGTCCTTCCGTTGTCTATATTATAATATGGTTAGACTTTGGGTTATACGAAGTTCAAACCACTTAATACTTTAAATTTTGATATGGTTCAGACTTTGGTCATTTGTTTTATTAAACCCCTCTATAAAATGGCTCGGACTTTGATTTTGAGGATTCTCAAAGGGATTCTTCCTATTCAAAATCTTGATCACCAATAGCTCGGATATATGGTATTAATATATATGCCACTTGTTTTATGATTTAGGCCTAAAGCCTAGGTATGATTCTTGGTCTCGAGAGCCAGTTAAGGGATAAAAATAAAAATACTATTTACAAATATAAATAAATATTTTACAAATAAAAGTAAAAATAAAGAAATAAAACCTATAAAACAAAAAGATAAAATACATTATATACATATCATTAGGCCAAAGGTAGTGAAAAATATTCAATCTTCAATTAGGCACCATTTATAAACCAAACAACCAAATGAGATCAAATGAGTTCTGATAGGAAGATAGGAACAAATTGAACTCATTGAAGCAATCTAAATTCTCAAAATCAGATAGTAACATGACCAAGATTCAACGAAAGGGTCCCCATAATTATAATTAAGTGAATAATGTGGGGGATTGTGTTTTTACCACAACATTTTCATAACATCTTTTTAACTTGCAATAATTCCATTATATGTGAGGTTTCTAGTTTTCGAACAAGGATTCAAAATATTACATCCTTGTGGAGGTAAATTCTTTGAAGGATGAGACTTTTGGTTCTTATAATAACCCCATATCCCATATAGTATTAATAGATTCCCTTCATGCAACGAACTCTTCAAAAACTTGGTGTCATTATCTCATTTGTCTAGCTAAATGGATCAACTTTAAAGATGACATGTTTATTCTTCCATATCCAATTATATATTTTTTCTTAATTTATAGAGCATTAATATCCTTCATTTATTCTACTATAAAAATATTGAAAAAATATCAAAATGATTCCAACTTAATCCAATAAGTTCCATGAACTACTCATCATCTAGCCAAGCATGGTTGAACTTGAAAAACCCAAAAGGCTTAGCATATTTCTTCATAATTTGGCAAATTATTGGCCGATGATAGTATGCTCCACATGTCCTAAAACACAACCAATATAACTTAACTTCTATAATCAACTCTTCTACCATGAAAACTTATCCAGCCCATTTGAGATGGTAACACAACCATCTCTATCGTTTCTCCACGTCATAACTAATGAGGGTGGTCCTATGTCAATTAAATTTGATTCTTTGAAATAGTGAATGAAGAATTATACAAAGGGGTATTTCCTTGTTGACTCACACCAAATTTGGAAACTGAGGTCAAGGTCAAATTCAGGTCTCCCCTAGGAATTAAATTTCACCTTGCAAGGGACCTTGTAGTTTAAGTTCCTCCCAAAACTACCTTTTGTAGGTATATGGTCCATATAAATTGATAAATTTAATAATTTTTCCAAGATCCTTAACTTTAAACCTCCAACAGTATGTCCATAAAGAGAATATGAATTGAAAGAACTTTAATTCTAAAATTCCACGCAATAAGTATGCCCCTAGATAAACCATTGGCATCTAGGGATAAAAAATGACAATTTGTCAACATAAGGAAGAGAACCTCAATAAATTCATTCATTGAATACATAATTTATTGAAGCATGGTGACATATAGTTGGTAGATGAGAAAATCCTACAAAGATATTGTTACTTTGGATCACCCCATACCCCTCTCACATTTAAAGAAGGGATAATCATGGAGGAACTCTAAATGAGGGTTATCTCTAAGGTCCCTAACAATGGTTAATTGTTTACTAGTGTACACCTCTAGAGAAGCTTTGGACATTTTATTTGAAATGGAAGAGTTTCATCCCACATGGGAAGTAAGATCCAACTAAAGGGGAAAACAACCTTCTACAACTCCATACACCTTAAAACTCATTGGGATTCTTGACCTAAGTTTATAATTGGAAAGGAACAATGTATTACTTTTCATCTTTAAAGTAGGAACAGATTTTAAATTTCCAGTTCAATAAAAGGATGATATGCTCAATCCTTCATCCTTAAAAGGAGAAATGCATGCATCATGAATCAAAAACTCAACCTCTATGATAAGGTTATGAAAAGGATAAATAGCTCCCAACCCAAGATTAGGAACAAGATATTTTGAAGAAATTGAAATATACAATATTAGATCCATATATTTATCAAGAGTACTAGGTATCGAATCTTATGGTCTATAATGATTGAATGAGATAGGATGGTTGGCCTCCTTACCTCATTTTGGTTTAGAATTACCATTTCCAACCTTTCTTTCATCAATTACTTCACAAACTACACATATTTTTCATCTTCAACCCTAGAGATCTCACCCTTGTTATATTAATACTATACTTTTTATTCCCGCCTACTATTAAGGGGGTGCAAGCACTCATGCTAAAGACGACCTAATTCTCAACAAGTATAACAACGAACCAAAAGATTCCAAAAATTGAAGGGATGGATAAAATGGAAAAAATTAAAATTTATTTGCATTTTTGTTTGGAAACCTTCACTTAGATTGAGTTCAACCAAACTCTACTTATCCTTTTATCTTCATTTGAATCAAAATTGTTACCCATAACAAGAATTATCCTTGGCTTATTGGAAATTTCTTTCAAGCCCTATTATGATCATAGTTCAATAATAACCATGGAAAAGGACTTAAATATGTTGGATAATAAAAGGATAAAACCTTATAACAACACCTATAAACCCCCACTTAAGAACGAAACTTGATGGGCCCTAGAGCCAAGATTTAGACAAAACTAGTTCGAGGTCCTCCCTAGTTTTAAATTTAAATAAAAACCAACCCTTAATAAATAAATGGAATCACAAAGTATAACCTAGTATAGGATTCCACATTGAATCCAACCTTAGAATCAATGAAACCCTAGAAACCATTTTACCCATGAATTTACCATCTAACTATTGAAGTACATGCATATGTTCCTATTGTTTAAGAATACTATTATTTATAGCATGTATATATTTAGGAGATGATCTATTTATAATAGGTTCTATCATGCATGATGATAAGTGGTAGCGGCATGGATCATGGTTCACTTTCATGGATTTATTCTCCTCCCAGAAAAGTATGAACTTCTCCCTGAGTGTTCAATACTATTTTTAGCCACTTTAGTGATGGATTTCAATTAGAGTGGAATTATGAATGCATGAGTTGCATGGAACCCTTGTTCTTCTTGCATGATTTCTCACTTGAGTTATCCCTCCATTTAAAGCTAATTCCTTTCACAACCAACTCTATTTATGACTAACACAATTTTTAACTAGATAACTACATTTTTGGGTAGTTAACTAACATTGTGGCGCAATTTATGTTTGATCTTACATGTGCATGTACTATGAGCCCAACCTAGTGTGAATTACCCCTCTCCTTGAGAATCTCCTACAAATTCATTCATTCAGTAAAGTAATGCAATTCGAGTTGGTATCTTTGATCTCAATATTGGTCTCTCATTCTCTCTTATTTCTCTTTTTGTCTCAAGCTTGCAATTTCTAGTGTTATTTATTTTTGCAACTAAATTTTATGTACATGTGATTCAAAAATATTACATGGTATCAGAGCATAGGAGCATCTTGTAACAAGAATAACATATATCTTAGCTGACAAAGTATTAAGTGCACATAGAGAATGAATGGCATCCCATAGCAGTGATCCTCACACCATTTAATTATTTTGAATGAAAGTTTAATATTATACTTCTACTCATAAGAAAAGTACTCTACAAGATTACAATGGGGAATTAACCAAAGCTAAATTTTGTAATTTTGAAAGTAAATTATTTTAACAGGATGGATGCAACATATGGGTTGTTATTCTTTTCAATTTACTTTTCCCTGAAGAATCGTCTTCCATACTTAATGATGTTTAGACCACTTTGAAGGGTTTGTTAGGAAAACAAGAAGAACTATATAAACATCAACTAGAAAACAACCTCATCTCACTGAGACCAAGCAGTTTTGACAACCTACAAGGTTTCTTCACAAATTTCAAAGATTTGTTGCAACAAGTCAAAGCATACAGAATTGATATGAAAGAGGAGAAACTAGTACTCTCTATTATCTCAAACTTGTGTATTGAATACTCGATCTTGATTCTTCCTTTCATACTACAAAGATATCAATGGAAAATTTTGGAAAATGCCTTCTTTGGATGACTTCACTTCATAACCATTACTAGAGAAATATAAACTAACAAATATGTGTGCTCCTAACAATTCCAAATCCCATGTGCTTCCAATACATGAAAGAAACAAGAAAAAAAGGGAAAAACAAAAGGCAAGAAATATATTGATCATAGAAAGGTATTAATAAACAAATCCACAAAGGAGTCTTCTAAATCCAAAGTAAGTAAGTCACAGAATTGTATGTATTAATGAAGGGAATGAGATGAAATACATTTTTATAAAAATCATAGAGATATAGTAAAACTTGACTGCTACTTATAAATGGAATGTGTTAAAACTATAAAAATGTGGAATGAAACAAACTCACTCAAATGGTGGTGGCTTATCTCTGAGAAGAGATGTGACATCCATGTACATTGTCCAAAGTGCATTATAATGAGGAAGAAAGGCCCTTTTAAAGTAAAACAGCAATGAGGAATCCCTAAATATCCAAAAACCTAACCCTAGGAGATGAAACATTGAAAGGTTTGTGGGCCCTTATGGGGTTTGTTGGTACCTCAACTTCCAACGGTCATAAGGTTAGCATACAATATCTGTTTGGTGAACTCAATATCTCATTGGAAAGGTCTAGCTAAGAAGCACACATTCCAACGGAGCCTAGTCTAGCACGTGTAGCTATTTACAAGGCCCCGCCACATAAAAAAATATCTTTTAGGGCCTCAAAATGGCCTCATAAATTCAGGACCGAAAATACTATAGAAAAACTACAAAGATGGAGAAGTGTTCGTTAAGTTAGTGGAATAGGGGTGGTCACCGATATCCACCTTAGTAATGGTCTCCATTGCAGTGATTTCACCCATTAGATGGGGAAACTTCTACTGAACTTTTCCTTAGGTGATCCAATTTCCTTGGTGCAAGATTCCCCATGCTTTGACAACCTGGTAAATCTAGATACTCTATTTGATCAATGGTTTCATATTCCACGTAGTGGGTGTTGAGATTTGTCAGTGTCAACTCCTGTGTTATCTTTGATGTGTCCAATAATGGTGGAAAGTATGGCTGAAGGAGGTCCATGTTGAGGACTGGGTCTAAGCTAAGGAAGAGGGAAATACTTATCTCAAAATCATTGTCACACATGTCCTTGGTGATGGTGTAAGGTCCATGGCGAAGTGCAAAAATCTTCCAATGGAGTCTTCTAAAGTGTTATTTTTTCAAATGCAACCAAATGTTGTCTCCCACTTAAAATTTGTGTGGAACTTAGTGTTAATCATGGAGTTTCTTGTACTTAGTATTGGCTTTCTATAAACTTTCATGGAACTATTGGTGCATGTGTTGAATCCAATCAATGAATTTGGTGGCTTTGTCATCCTTAGAATGAGCATGGGAATATTTGTCTTGTGTGGACACAAGGGTTAGTGCTACATCAATGGGACCTAATGGTTGAAATACCATGGCCACCCGAAAATGGTTGTGTCCAGTCGAACTATGGAGGGTTATGTTGTAGTTGTGTTGAACATATGGGATACTTTCATCCCATGTGTGTGGATTATTGGAGTTTTACATGAGAAAGATATGTATGATCATCTTGTTGATGGGCTCTTTCTAACCATTTGTTTCGGGTTGGAAGATAGTGGATTTGGTGATCTTAGTATCTAACAATTACCAAAGGCTCTACTAGAATGTGTTTAGGAACCTACTCTCCTGATATGATATGATGGTTTGTGGTATCCCAAATGTACCCACAGATGTTCAAAGAAGAATTTGGAAACAACCTTTTCTATGATATTTTTCTTACAAGCTATCAAAATGGCCATATTACAAAATCTATCAACAACCACGAAGAAACAAACATTACTCTACTTAGTTGAATGAAGACCAAACATGTAGTCCATCAAGATGGATTCCAAGGGCCTCTTAATATTGGGTAGAGGGGTGTATAGCCCTTACTTCTCAGTGGTTGGTTTGGAAATGTTGTAGGAAATGCAAGACCTGATATACTTGTTGACATCCTACAAAAGTTTATACTAATAGAAATACTTTTGTAGCATGGGCATTAACTTTTCCATGCCAAAATGTCCCACCATCCAACTATAGTGAGCTTCCAAAATTAATTTTTCATGCTCGCTTGAAGGAACACAAAGATGTCCCACATGGCATAACAATCTATCGTGAAGATGAGTTAGTGATGATCATACTTGTAGTTAGCATCTAGTAGGTGGTATTGAAGTCAATATTACTCTCTTAGATTTGGCGCCACCTGAAGGCCTTATGTCTACAAGAGTGGTGAACTGGTGTTAGTGTTATAAATGGAGGTCGACTGAGGTATTTGACGATGTGCTTGGTTCTCACTATTTTATATTTTATATTGAGATGAAATTGTTACAAGTATGTTGACCACTTTTGATGGAAATTAATCTATAATTTTCCTTGTGTCTACATGAATTGCAGTAGCCTATGATTAGTGTGGATGATTGACTCCTTCCTTAGAGTGTAAAACTTCCATTGGTGGTAGGATTATACAATGGAATACATTTATTTTTCATAAGTTAGGTACTTATGGACAACATCTGATAGAGTCTCACTATGGTAGGCCATTCAATGATCGTGATGAGTGAGAATCAGACCCATAACATAGTCTGAAGAATCTATGTTGCTTTCAAAATGTTGTAGATCGAGTAAGGAGGGAATTAGGGATAAGCACAAGTGGAGTTTAGATAATCAAAAGCTTCATATTATTACTTTCTCATACATTTTTTTTCTTTTCCACCACCCTTGGTCACTTTTTCTGAGATCCCATGCAATACAGGAGAATCTCAACACAAACTCATGATTGAAGTTGGAAAGGCCTAAAAAAATATGAAGCTTAGTTATTGTGGTTGATGTTGGATAGTCACAACTATCCTAAATCTTGGATACATCCACATGAACACCATGCTCATCAATAATGTAGCCTAGATATTGTACCTTGTTATGTCAAAGGAGCATTTTTCCAAGTTAGCATATAACTTGTGTCATCACAGAGTGTGAATTACCTATTGAATATGTAAAAAATGTTTTTCCCAGATCTTGTTGAATCTGGGGATATCATCCATATATACCACCACAAAAGAATTGGTGAAAGGCTACAATATATCATTCATCATCCTCATGAAAGTTGTCGGTCATTCATTAAACCAAAGGGCATGAGAAACCACTAAAAAATATCTTCTTTGGACTTGAAAGCAATATTTCATACGCCATTTTTTTCTATTGGGACCTAATAGTAACCAACCTTCATATCAATATTACTAAAGAACTTTGCCCCCTTGATTTGGTTAGGAAGACCATCAATTCGGGGAATTGGTTACTAGTTCCTCACTCAGATTTTTTTAGGGCCCTATAATCAATGCAGAGTCACCAAGTCACATATTTCTTGTGCACAAGTACAATTGGGATTTCATAGGGTGAGGATGTTGGTCAAATGTGCCCTTTTTGGAGAAACTCTTGGATTTTATGCTTAGTTTTCTCATTTTATAGAAGAGAGAGGTGATATATTTTCCCATTGGGTAGATGTGCACTAGGGATCATATTGATTGAATGATTGACCTAATAGTGAATAGGTACCCCAATAAATGAGGAGAAGATATATTTGTATTATTCCATGACCTTATACACTTTATTTTGTTGTGTGGAGAGGCCATGTGTGGAGGCCATGGATGTGGCTGCAACTTTCTGCTCATTTTGAGAAAAAATCAAGAAGAATAAAAAGTTCCGAGTCTAGGAAATGACCTTTCTACATTCCTTAAAAAAGATCAAAGAAATGGTGGTAAATGGAACTACCTTTGGTATCATGTATAATTGTATATCCAAAGTAATAATAACACTGCAAGATCTAGAATCATATACAATGTGACCCTTCCACAAGTATGGTTTTCCTAAAATAACATCACAAAGTTCAAGGGAAAAATAACACACAATACCTCGTCCTTGAAGGGATTGATTCCATATGGAAGGTAGCATTATTAGCTGACACAAATATCTCTCCCTTCACAAAGCTACTCGATGGTGTATGGTTGTGGGTGTGGTGTTATTGGCAGGTCTAGCTACTTGATGATCTATGTTGAGATGCAGTTATTTTGACTTATACTATAAAAAATGAAGTGCAACGGAGCACCCTTCACCCACATATGTGAGTGAAAAAAGTGCTCACTTTCCTCTAGTTATTTGGGTTCACTTTTTGTTGGAACTTGGTGGTAGTAACGGTGGCATTGGGTTTTAAATTAATGATATTCTTTGTTATGAAACTAGCTCAAGAAAAGATAGAAAAGATAGATCAACGCCTTAGAATTCAGCCTCTTCGAGGGGGCAACCTCCTTTACATTACATAAATGAACAATTCTTCGATGA
>APFE030644121.1:173953-218903 GCA_000404065.3 Pinus taeda | reverse complement strand
TGGAATCAAATGAATAGTATGATCATGATCACGCATAGGTGGGAGACCTTTGGGAGTCTCAAATACCTTGGAATGATTGTCCAGGACTTTTTTGGAGATCTGGATAAATAGATGATTCCGATGTGGAAACATCTAGCGAACATAATTGTGCAATTACACCTCTTTGCTCCTTTTTTAGAAGCTTTGTAATACCATTAGAGCTGATTACCTTTCCTGGTTTCCCTGCAATACCCCTTAATTCAACTTCCTTTCCTTCTGTAGAAAATTTGATGAAAAGTCTTGAAAATTAAAAGTTATTGTACCAAGGATTGTAGCCATTGGACTCCTAGTACAACATCAGCACCTCCCATTGGAATGGAAAGCATTGGGCTAGTCAATACATATTCTCCCATGGATAGCTTGATATTATGGCACTTTCCAGAGCAATTTATTGTTCCTCCATTTGCAACCATCACTTGACACTCTGGTGCTGGAAATAAGAAGCAATTCAATTCTTTTGCTACCTTACAATGAATAAAATTGTGGGTACTTCTTGAATCAATCAACACTATTACCTTTTTCTTCTTGATTTGTCCTTCTATCTTGATGGTTTGAGGAGTGTAATTCCCGCCAATGCATTACAATATATCATCGGATTCATTTGTTCTTCATCTAGGCTTTGTTCCTGGAGTATATCCTCTTCTTTTGACCTTTCTTGCTCCTTTTCTTCTTCCTCTTCACAATCTATGTAGAATAATTCTTGCTCAACACACTTTATGACCTTTAGTGTATTTTACTATCACAACTTGTAACAAAGCCCTTTTGCTCTTTTCTTCCCAATTGTTGTGCTGGTGTCAACCTTATTAGGTTTGTGGAAGGACATAGGGACAACACTTCCATCTTTATAGTTGTGAGTGGTATGCTTCCTAGTTGCCATAATTTTGCTTTCCACTTTACTTGCTAACCTGAATGCCTCTCTAATGAATCAGGATCCCAAAGGCGAACATCATGTTGGATATTATCCTTTAAAGTCCCTATGAACACATCAATCCTATGCTCCTCTGGAATATTTTTTACCCTTATGTTCAATTTTTTGGAACTCCTTTATGTGCTCCATTATTGAACCCTTTTGTTTGAGACTTATCAATTGGCTAAAAAAAGTGTTGCTTTTTGTATCCTCATAATGTGCAATCAATTCTTCCGTAAAAATTGCCCAAGTGATAAATTGTTTACGAGAGCAAAGCCATTGATACCATACAAACTGATTTGGTTCCAAATATAAAGTTGCCATACGTACTTTTTGTGTGTTTTGCACATTATTGAGATCGAAAAATTGCTCCATCTGTAATATCCATGTTGCGGGATCCTTGCCATCAAACTTCCTCATATCGATTTTTGGAATATGATGGGTCTTCGATCCCACACTAGAGTCTATGGAATCATGATTAACATTTCTTTTGTTCTCATCATGAGTTTCCTTTATTACCCTTTCACCCTTAGTGACCATTTCTTGTAGCAACTAATTCATATTTATCTTCAATTCGTCCATGTTTGTCTTCAAATTTGTCTTCAAATCGTCCATGTCTGTCTTCAAATTTGTCTTCCAATCATCCATCTTAGCTTCCACGCCCTTTATCTTAGATTCCATGCCATTTATCTTAGCTTCTGTTAACTTTTGTGAGGCTGACATGTTTTGCACTTGGTCTTGTAATTTTGATATATCATGTAGCATTTCTTCCTCTTCTTCATGAGTCATGCTAGAGCTTTCAGGTTCCTTACTAGGTGTTTGCATTTTCTTTCCTCGAGGCATCAGTTACCGATAATAATGCTCTACTATGCCCTTTGAATTCCTTTAAAATAAATTTTCAAACCAAGCTTAAAAAAATTTAAGAAAATCTACACACCTTTTTTCACTTTGTAGGAGCTAGATATTGCCTCTGATGTATCTCTATACTTTCTGATCATCTAGTTCTAAATTTGTGACCTGTAGTAGCCCTCTGTGTCCTCTTTACAATGCCACAAGTCTGACTTAAATTGGATTCTCCAAGGAATAGTTATGTGAAATCTCCCACAGGGACTAGATTATAGACTAGTTCAGTAGAGCGAACTTGTACGACGTTCCACGAGTCACTGTTTCAACCTTTGGATCTGAAAAATGCACACAAGAAACTATATTCCGTCCTCTTTTTGTACCTTCTTACAAAATTTCAATCCGATGCTCAGAGCGAAAGTTATGACTATTTTCCCCAAGTCACCTGTTCTGAATGTAATTCAGGAGTCTGCAAAAAGACCAACTTCCTCAGATCATATCTCCGCAAATCTCGCGCAAAAAGTTCTAAAATTTGGACCCAAGGTTCAGCGCGATTTCTTCTCAAATGGGTTTTTTTTGCGACTTCTGAAACGTCACAGAAAAAAGTTATATCGCAAATGCCACGATGACTTGTTTGGAGCAGCGAAACCCTAGAATCCAAAGCTCTAATACCAAATGTTATGAAACCAGCTCAAGAAAAGATAGAAAAGATAGATCAACGCCTTAGAATTCAGCCTCTTTGAGGGGGAAACCTCCTTTACATTACATAAATGAACAATTATTCGATGATTACAAATGACAAAACCTCCTTTCTATATATAGGAGTCTAAGGAGTCACAATATAACCCAGCCGACCTAACAATAATAATATAAAGCCACAAAAATAACAATAGATGGATTCTATGGGGCACAGTAATAACAATATGGGGGCAATAGGGGCACAACAATATTAATAAGGGGTACAACTACCATATTAATGGGGTAATCACTAGTATTATAGGGACCCAACATTCATCTCCTAGATCTGATTCAGAGTTAGAACCTACATTTGAATATGAAACTTTCAACCCAATCACCAATGACTGCTTTGAATGACATTCATTAGCATTGTGCCAAGGGATCTCATGGAACTTTCACCACTTTCTTATGTCCTTCATCTTTCCATTATTATTTTTCACTTCTCTGTTTACATCTTAGATTGGTTGTCTTGGGGTGGTCCTGTTAGGATCTATCCTTTTCTTTGCAAGTTTGGGTTGCCTTTTCCCTTCTTCTACTGTGAGGAATTCATAGATCTAAACTCTCACTTCTTCTATTTAAATTTTTTCTTTATTTTTACAATATATTACTATGACATGCCTAATGAGGAGATGTCCATAAATTCCATTTTTGTTTGAAGGTATCTATGCAAATAGTTGTGGTACATTAGCATCGAATGTTTCTTGGATTATTTCATACCCAAATTGGTATGCACGGTATGGAATATATTCATGAACTCTAGCATTGTTTGGTCCCTCTCCTATTATAGTGTGGTCCATCTTACGTATTACTCATCGTAGCTTCCAACAAGATACTATTAGCCCTTAATAGAATCCCTGAAAGATCCCCAGCTGGGTATAACCACAAACGTTGTGGATTCCTCTATAGCCATTTTCTCTTGGTAATTCACCCACCAATCCTTGGCATGGGTTATAGCCTTAAGGATTTCAAAGCTAAAATTTTATTTATCATAAAAATTAAAAATTGTGCAAAGAAAAATACACTTCTATCAAATTTAACCACTTGTCTAGAGCACCTGTATCTATATGGAATTAAAATATAGGAACATTAGAACACACTTGTACCTTAAAGGGGACACCACCTACAAAGATGTGGTGGTTGTTCACACTCATTAAAGGATCTGAAAAAATATATCCATCATCTTGTTCCTTTGCCATGTGAGGGCTTCCTTGAGAAGTAATTTAATAGGATATACTACTCCCTCTTTTTTGTATTCTACCATGGGAAGCAATCAGGGTCCATGAGTATGGTCTTGTAAAGGCTCAAGTAGTTCAAGTCGCAAATCCTTCTAGTTTGACCTCGTTGGGAACTTGCACAAAGAATAAAATAAAGAGCAAACTGCTCTAATACTACCGGTTCAAATTTATGAAGGGAATGAAATGAAATATGGATTTATATAAAAAACATAGACATATATTCAAACTTGATTTCTATTAATAAATAGAATGTGATAAAACTCTAAAAATGTGGATTGAAACAAACTCGCTCAAATGCTGGTAGTTTATCTCTGAGAAGAGATGTGATGCCTGCTCTCATTCACCGGAGTACAATACAATGAGGCCAAAAATCACTTTTTAATATAAATCAACAATGAGAAAACCATAAACGTACAAAAATCTAACCGTAGGAGATGAAATATCAAAAGGTTTGTGGGCCTTGATGGGTTTAGTTGGTACATCAATTCGTAGGGTCATAACTTTTTCATACAATTTCTATTTGGCATCCTTTGTAGCCCATTGTAAAAGTCTAAAGGAAAAGTACACATTTCGACTACTCCCATGCTAGAGATTATGGCTATTTCCTAAGATTTTCCACATCAAAAAATGTCATTTGAGGCTTCAAAACAACCTTGAAATTTCAGGACCCAAAACATTGTAGAAAAACTGCCAAGATAGAGAGTTATGTTTTGAGCCAGTGGAATAGGTGGATGGATGCTGATATCCACCAAAATCATAGAAGGGACAAAGTTTAGCTATTGTAACAAATTATTTTATATAGAAATTTCTAACATGAATAAGGCTATCAATCTTATGACACAAGGTCTTCAACAACAAAATCTTGAAGATTTGCATACCAAATAATGCCAAAACTAACCTTCAATATAAGCCACCAAAATATTGAGATACAGGCCATGCTTTGATTTATAGTACTTCCTCACCTAATATATATATTTTAGAGTCTTTAGTCTCACATCATATGGTTGCTTCATGTGATGCTTTGTTGTATTTGGAATCTTCCACTAGATCTCTTATTTTAATGGGATATGACACTCCTATGACAGTATGTTGCAAGGATGAGTGGATCTAGATAATAAATGTTTCCATAATTTCTTGCATGTTCCAATTCTATCCATAAATATTCTCTCGATCTATTAGATCACAAATTCAAGCACAGGAAAGTGGGTAGAAATCACTCCTTATTTAATGGTTATCTCCTAGATTTATGATGGTTCTAAAGTTGCTAATGAGGAGGTAGATCAATGTTATAGGTCATCTAAGTTTTCTCATTTTGATCCTAAATTTTATTTTTTTATGCTTCCAACACTTAATAATGACAAAATTAGATTATGGAATGAGATATTTTTGGAATTTTAATTTTAGTTACTTGCAACAAATAAGAAATCAAGGAATGGTCAATGATCTACCCAACATATAATTCGCAAATAGAATTTTTCAATGTTACATATTTAGAAAGCATGTTGAAAACAATTTGAGAAAACGAAAGCATGGAGAGCATCCTCACTCCTTGATTTCAAGCACAATGATATAATAGGTCCCTTCCAATACCTATAATCAACCAACGTTGGTGTGCAAAGGGAATACCTAGGTTCAAAATGAATTAGTCAACAAAACCCTTCAGACACCTTCCCTTCTAGCAACACTTCTGAGCAGGTGAAGTCTCACCTGAGGCATCGACTATAGGAACTTGTACAAATCTATAGAGATGAGGGAGACATGGATCCTATGATATCACTAACATATTGTTACTTCTGTCATTCATAAAAATAAATTTAGGTATACCTTTAATTTGTGCAGTAAACCCATCCTTAACAAACATTCAATGAAATCATAACATAGAAAGCAGACAATTGATCAAATTAAGGCAAAAACATTGAACATATCCTGAAACATATCCTTTTATTATATCTATAAAGTCTTCATTACATCCTCAACCTTCATGGCTCACCATCCTAATAATTCAATATTATAGTGTGATATCACATATCAGGAAATACATACTCAAGTGCTAAAGTACTACTTTTGCTTCATGACCTTAACCTATTTATAATTATACATCTTGGGTGCAAACCTACCCAAAAACCTCATTTTACTATAGGAATTAATATTACCATAGGAAAAACCCTACAAAATAAGCCTAACAAGTTTCCTTATTTTCCACCTTCCCGCATGTTGACCCTTAGCCAACCTTCTTACATGGTGATCTAGAACTTTATACTCAAAATGTTGCTCCAATAGGCCCCCAACACTGTCTTGTGACCCATCCTTGAGCTAGTCAATCTTTTTCTCATTCTATATTTCTTTCTTTTTCATCGCAATAAACCTTTCAAAAAAAATTCTTGCATCTCAATTATCACCTTAACTTCATTTTCCTTGGCCAAAATTTGGTGCACTACTCCAACTATAATAGTAGTCTTTAGCTTCCTTTATTTCTGGTACTTTCCATCAAAGTTGTAAATATGGGATCTTCCTTTCCTAACCAAGGTTCTACACCCATATTTACAACTTTCAAACTAGCTACAGTTAATTTTTTAAAACCTTCCTAGCACCAAATAATTTCACCTAAGTCCTTCACAAAAATATGCATGCCACCTCTTAGTTGAAGCGCACAGTGTAGGGTCAATTCCTTCTTAATTTTGTAATCAACCAAAGTTCTGCCATCTTCAATCTTCTTACCGGTAAAGATAATCATTTTCTGGATAGGGGGTTAAACAAAATAAAATAAAATAAAAGTGCAATGCCCAGATGAAAGCTTAGTATTATTGTTGTACATGGCTCCCTTGGTGGTACATAAACTCTAGGAAATTGGACTTGCAATTCATCAATTGGTCCTAATATCATTGTTGGAATTTTTGTGAAATGTGCAGTGTTTAAGGATACCCCTAGTGCATTATTCCTTTCTTTATTTTTGGGATGGAGGCTCCTCCTCTGATAGTTATCATTGTGGTTGCTTTTATCTCTACAACTGGGGTTTGTTTGACAACTTCGACTCTCTATCCACTCTTCAAATACCTTAGACAGAATGAGCTTCTCCAATTATGTTTGAACCATTTATACTCCCCTACCTTATTGCATCATTTTCTATTCAACATAGCTCAAAATCTATCAGACATGATCTAATATTCCTTCACAGTCACTCCTCCAGGTGGATTCTGTCCTAGTGCACAGACTAAGGTAGGTAAATATCTTATTAGTAATTGCTCTTGTTTGATCCACCAATCAACAAATATTTTTTTGTTAAAGTGTATCTAATATTTTATTAATGGAGTGGCCTATCAATCCTTACACTTCCCTATTTTCCATCTTGTGTGGATGATACGTACATTTTCTTGTGCTTTTCCTTTTTTTTCTTTCCTTATTTTTCCATAGTGTGAGTGCTCAACAACCATCTACTGTTCTAGTGGGTTTTCACAATTATGTGATGTTCTCCCTCCTGCATTCTATGCATAGTCTATTTTATGAACAAATGTCTACATTTTTTCTAGTTTTCCATCTTGTCCTTGTTTGTTTTTAGGGCTACATCTACGGATCACAATCCAAGTTCTTCAGGTACCTATGACTAAAATTATTTCACAAAGGAACACAAATCTATCATTCCATCAAACTTTGGGGAATCATGGACCTCTACTCCAATTTAACATACTACGCAAGTAATATGAGTTAATCTTCTAGTGGATACCTCATGCAGTCTTTGCTTCCAATTCCCAAGTTCTTCATTTGAATATGAGATGCAAGAATTAATACTTCACCAGCATAACACACCATCAACAGTTGGATTAACATAGTCATCCTTACGCACAATCAAATTATAGGTATTATCAATATATTTTGTGTTGAATACATCCCTTATGGGTTCCTTTTATGGCCAAAAACAATGTCATCAACATTTGGGAAACCACCCAAACAAAGCCCCAAAATAGACTATTTTCCATTTGGGTTGGTGGTTCTGGTTGGTTTTAAATTGGGCCCAACCGATTTATTCTATTGGAATGAAGGTGCAAGTTCATGAACTCCATTGAGATGTGGTAAATTGGATTGAAGGAATGGGTCATGAACTTTGTTGTGTTGGTCTGAAGGGGCAGGTTGTGTGCATTGGCTCAGAGGCACATATCATAAGTTATGTTGTGGTGCATTGGCCTAAAAGAGCAGGTTGTGAACTATGTTATGTTGTATGGTTGTATGTTTGAATATTGTCTGATATGCATGGTGAAGCCCGAAGGCTTATTCCTTGCTTTGAAAAACATCATCCAAATCATTAAATATGTATTTATTGGGTATCATTAATGATTAGCTCTACAACTGAATTAGTTTTCACAATGTTTGATTTGGAAGAGGTTGCAGGTTCAAATTCGGTGGAGTTTGTTGGAGCTTATTTTTTTGCTCATCCAAAGTATATTTTGTCGAACATTTAAGAAAATTGAAAAGTGGAATTATGTAGAACACACACTAAAAAAGTTTATTTTGTATGTGACATACCATAAAAGTACACATTGTAGAATGTTAATTATTTATAATGTTTTTGGGTTAAATTAAGGGAAATTTTTTTTTTTTAAAGGGGGAAGTGGATTATATATCCTTTTGATCAATGTAGGAAACATGAAAAGGTATAAGTATATATTTTAAAGGACAAGAAGTTGCTACAAAGTATTTTGAGCCATATAACCAAGTTGGATGTTGATGCAAGAAAAGAAGGATAAGCTTGTGTTGACGTAAGAAGAACAGGTTGATGTAGTGAAAAAAATTGGAAGTATTTTGTCAAGAAAGTTTGGATCCAATTTGAAATATTGTGAAAATTGGACCATGTTAGATTGAATAAGGAGGTGGATGCCTCAATGATGTTGAATCCTATTGTATTAAATGTTTGCATACCATCGAGTTTGGTGCCTCAATTTGATTGTAGATTATTGCAAGTTGGTGCTTGCACATTTTTTGGGTTGGTGCCTCCATCAGTTTGGTCCCTAAAAATTTCCTTTTGAGTGTGAGTGCCTCCAATAGTTTGGTGCTTGTAAATATATGTAATCAAATTGAAGAAGACAAAAGGAATATGTGGTTTTTCCTACCACTACTACATATAGCACATAATTGTGACAACTCTTTGTCTTTCTTGCGACAAGCATTCGTAGCTATAAAAAAAAAATACCTACCAAAAAATGTTGAACATTTTACAGTGGTCTTTTCGACATCCTCTCTATCTTCGAAAGTTTAACAACTGTTGTAGTCACAAATATTGGTGACACTATTTTTATGGAAATCATTGTTGCATCTCATTTGAAGACACTTGTTTGTGTCATTAAAACATTTATCGCAATATCGACATCCTACCATGGTAATTGCGATAGATAGGTAAGGGAGTTGAAATGCCATTTGTGTAGGAATTGCAACGTTCATGCTATGAAATTGTGACATTTAAATTCGAGAATTGCAACATCTATACGAAGGAATTGTGAAATTCTCTATGTAGGAATTGTGACAATTAGGTGA
This sequence comes from Pinus taeda, assembly GCA_000404065.3. Classification (NCBI taxonomy): domain Eukaryota; kingdom Viridiplantae; phylum Streptophyta; class Pinopsida; order Pinales; family Pinaceae; genus Pinus; species Pinus taeda. Next base: position 209,618 of record APFE030644121.1, on the reverse strand, counting down.
GGGAATTTCAACATCTAAGCATGGGAATTATGACTTTTATGTGTGGAAATTGTGACAGTTAGGCATGGAAAGAATGACGTTGAGGTGTGGAAAGATGAAAAATTGTGACATTGAGGCATGAAATTTGCGATGATTGTTGAGAAAAACACTAGGGGGGGGGGGTTGAATAAAGTGTTTTAAAGCTCACTTAACCTTTCAATTTCCTTATTCATATATTTTTACGCTACTATCATTAAGTAAGACAGTGTCTGTAAATGACTATGATGAAGGAAAACCACGTATATCTAGTTAACTAACTTTTTATATACTTCATGATTTGTTCTACTTTAACTAGTGTATCATTACTTCATTAACCTTTAATTAAACAATAACCATGAGTAGTAAGAACAGAATAAACATCACACATAAGCAACACAACAACACATGAGGACACCAATATTTTTAGGTGGAAACCCAATGTGGGAGAAAACCACCATCGGTGTCATCTTTCTCTTCATCTTTTAGTACAAAGGAAAAAATCTTACAATATTTTACTAGCATAGACTCATACTAGTATGCAGGCACCCACCTGTAGAAGACTACAACCTTCTCTCGTTCTCCAGCACCCACTAGAATGGATCTCCAACCCCTTCATCTCGTTTACTAGCACCCCTCAGAAGGGAGCTCCAATCCCCTGATTAGATTTACCAAATACCACTAGAAGGAATCTTTGACTCCCTCAATAAAGGCTTCAACCCTCAACACTTCTATGAACCATGTTTCATAATATTTCATACTGGGTCCACCTAACTTACATCATCAAACCTGTAGGCAACTTTTCATCATATTTTCAGACTAGACCCACTACCATAATTTAAGCCCAATACCAAATAACAATTATGAAGCCAATCATTGTATCAAATCACTCAATCACTAAACCAACTGGATCATAAAAGCAATCATTAAATCTTAATAAATCAACACAACTAGATCAAACTAAACCAGGATATATCATATCAATGCACAAATACTCATCAATAAGCCAAGCATCGTTACCCATCACATAAACCAACTATTGCTACTACAAACCCTGATCAACCATATGTCAGAATATATACGCTATTATTCTGACTCACACCTGCTTATGTATGTGCTTCTCCTTAAGAGGACATGAGTGCATATCTCAAAATATTGAACAACTGAGTCTAAATCATTGTCACATTGAATCGAGCACTAAATCACATACTGAATCCATCACAGATCACTGAACCAGATATAGATCTTCACATAGTAGAATCATCTCTATTCAACATATCATTCCATAAACAATTCAACCTAACCATAACTGTCAAAAATAGATTATCATGAGAGAGACATCATTGACAGACATAAGCAAACATAACATAACTAATCAAACATCATTATCAACTCATACTACAAAACCCTAGCAGATGTATGTGACTCTTATAAATAATATCCGTGTATGTACGCGCTTATCATTCACCAAACCTACATAGAGATTTGTCCATACTGCAAAATGTATACGCAACTACCTAGAGGAAGATTCATGTATGTACCTGACTTTTCAATGAAACAATAGCGTACAAATTTGTAATCATTGAGTCATATCTTCGCTACAACCACAAAACATACTTTGAAACCCTTATTGTCACATGTTCATGTCAAAGTATCACTATCAACACATATCTATCATTGTTAGTTATAATCATAAAATATCAAGCAATTATGTTCATTAGTCACTACAATTATTTCAAATCTATCAAATTTGAACCTCCTTCATGCTCCTTGCTACACACCTATTTCAAATCAAATCATTCATCAATAACCCATAACTTTCACACCTAACACTTTGATATCCATCTCCTTAGCTTAGGCATTAACCAATCCCTTAGTATTCCAATTGTATTCTTTGATGGGATCAAATATTCATTGCCACGTTCATTACTATGGGTCAATACCATGGTAAAGATCTCTGGTATTAACAATACCGTGGTGCGGAAATTGTACGTGGCTTTTTTCACCATACCCATGTATGTATGCGACTTTTATTCATGGTACTCGCATATAATTTCCTAAACTTCATCTTTATCATTCCTATATCTCTGAACTGATATTCCTTTTTCTATTCTCTTTGTCACATATGTACTAGCATGTATAATCATCCTACTACCATAATCTTGACATCTTTATTAAGAAGGTTTCCATCAAGGACAATGCATTAGTCATAATGCCAACAATCTCACCCTTTGGACTTGATGGCAACCACTTTGGTTTTTGGTCACCACCACCTATCCATCTTTCAGTTCCTACAAACACACCAAGCTAAGCACCAAGAAACACCAAGAATTCTTCTCCAAACACCAAACTACTCTCCCCTTTTGACATCAAGGGAAAATGGTTGACCAATGTTGAATGAAGGCTTTTTTCTTCATTTATAGAGAGGGTCATTGTAGGTGTGATCTGCTGAATATGAACACTAACCATGCTCCCCTTGAGCATATGTTGAATCTTCTGGAAGATTTTCAATGGAGTACATGACTCTATGACTCAACCAAATATGATCATTCCTATCACCAAGGACTCATGCTTACATCAATCACCCAATATTGTGGGTTTACATATTTGACTCAACATTACATCAAATGCCCAAAATGGTGGGATTACATACATAATTGACTTGACCCTAATATTCCAAACATGACTGAATTTTACAATTATTACATCATGGGTCTTTACATGACCTTTACATCAAGAGACAATTATGACATCTATAACCAAAATCAAAGACAAGTACCTCAACCATGAGGTAGCAATACCATAATAGTCATAATAGGATCTTGAAACATAGATAGCAACAATATGAACAACAACATGTACATCTTCATCATCAATATGCAAGCTAACACAATGTAGCTTCAATATCATCAACCTGTGACCAAGTATGCAGCATTACGAAATTGTAGCAACAACATAAGAATGTTCCATAGAGATATGTTATCAACTCATCCCCTTGAATTTATCAAGGTCAACTTGCTCTTTCCCTTTGTAGGAAGAACCTCAATCCACATACATTAAAGACATATAGATATTTTTCAACACAAAAACATATATTTTCATGCATCAACCACATATGTGATAACCAAGAATATCATCATCAAGTAAGACAAGGAAATGTAGCATCAACCTTCAACATCATCAATATGTGACTAAATATGCAATGTCTCCAAGCATCACCCAACATTTTTAGCAGTAGTATATCCATAACCATCCTCTTATCTTCATGTAACCTGCCTTTTCCTCATAGGAAACAATACCATTCTCTTGGATCATGATGTCATCATATGCATCTATCAAAGATAAGGATAACCTTCAACATCAATCAAGTGTATCAAGAAGAATCATCACACCATAAGAAAATCAAGTGATCATCCATAAGATTCCTATCTTCAATTTATTGATATCCCAAGACATAGAGATAGTAATATGTAATAATTCATCATCATCAACCAATCATAGCATGAGATTGTATAGTGAAGCTCTGTTAGTATCCCATCTCCTTGATCTCATATCATCAAGATCAACATGCTTTATATACAAAGAACCACAATCCTCAAGCAACATACCATGTGTAGCATATCATGTACATGCATCATTACCAGGTGTGCAATCAAAGAGAATCATAAATCTGATTAGCAAAATTATAACAACTATGCAACTCAAGAAACATGTAGGCATCATCCATAACTTCACCATATGCACCTTGTGCATCATATAATACATAATTAAAGCAACATATAAATGTCAACGAATAGTGAGTGAGTCATTAGCCATAGCATGAACGTATTCTTCATCAAGTGTATTATGTAGAATCAAATATACTAAGTGCAACTTAAGCAGTATAATTTTCATGAACACCATTATGAAACTAGGAATGCTCAAGAAATCATAATGCCAACAATGCACTATTAGAAGCATAGAAAATTCTCCCCCTAAACCTAATCCAACTATTCACTGTTAGGTATGACCATATCCATCTCCATCAATCAATAAAGCCATCAAAGGAACCAAAGCAGCAGCGTCATATTGCATCAACTCATAAACCATCATAAGGAAATACTACTTCTAAGTAGTATCTAAGCATCAACAGACTATAACCAACCAATGTCAGAACCAGAAAGCCAAATGATAACTAACTAAAGCATATCAGAACTTCTCCCTGAGTCTGTCCCATAGTTTCTTCATCCCAGATAAACATATGCAATTGTATAGACCAAAACTTGCATATATATGTGAATGTCCTTCATGAGATCTACATACAGAAAGTAAAATGTTGAACTTTCATAGCCACAGCTCCCCCCTGAGCCTATACGGTATGTTATTGTTTCATTGTTACTACATCAGATTCATTGTCAGTAATATAAACAACATGAATATCAAATCAAAGTGGGAATCATTATTAAGATAACATATGTATTTCTCCCCCTGAGATCATACACCACTAATCTCTAGGACCTAATAATCATCTTCTGCTCTTCATGAGGTCATGTACCTCACATCACTTCTGCAGTCACTGTGAGTAAACAATGTATTGTAGTAGAGACCATCTTCTTTTACTCTAAGTCTGGAGAAGAGGAACTATCCTCCTCATTTCTGTGAGAATTTATCTCTTTAAACACGTATAATTTTTCTAGATTTCTATATCCTATTGCTATGACATTTCCATTTTCTTCATCTCTAACCTTTCATTTGGTTGATATAAACAATATTACATTTCCTTTATCCAACATTTGACCTACATTTAGAATATTTTTCTTTATCCCTTGAACTAATAAAGTATCAGTTACTCTTCTATGTTTATTAAATTTGGCTCTACCATTTCCCATAACTTTTGTCGGAGCACTATTTCCAATAATAAATTTTCCATCTCGGTTTTTCCTTAGAGACTCCATCTTACTCTTATCTCCATTCGTGTGATGAGATCATTTGTTGTCTATGTACCATTCATCTTCATCTTTAAACAAGCAGAGAGAAAGACCACACCTTATTTATTCTTCTTCTTTATACTTATTATGAGAAATGTTGGAGGATTCATCATTTTTAGGTCTACCAATATTCCTATATGATTTATTTCCATGTTTTCTATGGAGATTCATTGATTTTTTCCTGCATTCTTTTGTTACATGTCCAAACTTGTTACAAGCATAACATATTATTTGACCATAAAATAGTGCATAGGAATCATAATATTTATGTTTCATATTCCTTCTATTGAAATCAATAGATTTGTGACCAAATATGTTGCAAGTAAAATAATATCCCTTGAAGAAACCTAAGTACGTGGGAGTTGATGTACTTCTTGTGAGATGACTCCTTTCTTGAAACAATTTGCTTCTACAACTGGCTGCAACATGTCCATAATTATGAAATATAAATCATTCAAAATTATTGATCAGAGGATAGAATAGATTAACACTTCGATAGTTAGGAGCAAATGATTTCCTTTTAATATTCACTTTCCTTGGTTGTTGATCAGGTTGACTTCTTATCTCTTTATTGAGCACTTTAGGTTTTGCATTGTTTCCTTTTAGATTCCTTGCACTAGCTTATGAACTAGACCATATTCATGAAAACCAAGACCAGATTTAGTGGAAGGAGACCTTTGACTACTAAGAATGTTATCACAATCTTAGTACTATATTGAAATCTCAAATGTTTATCCTTTTCTTCTAATTTACCTTTTAGAATGTTTACCTCAACCTCCATTCTTTGTTATTTCTTTTCCTTTTCAAGATATTGCTTTCTCATTCCTTCTTCAACCTTTCTTCCTTCTTCAATTTGATCCTTTAAGTTGACAATTTCTTCCTTAAGCCCATTCTCTTGTTCTTCAAATGCTTGAAGTAGTTCTTCATTTCGCTTGTTTGACTTTTAAAAATCTGATTTTAGAGATACAATCCCTGATTCAAGGTCTTCATAATATTGTTTAGATTCTACTATAGCATGTACTGATTTAATATGATCCATGTTACCATATGTATGCAACTTATCTTTAAGATTAATAATCTTTTTTCAAAGCAAGATCAAGTTTTCTTCTAATATTAAAAATTTCTTCTAACATGTCTTCTTCTGAATAAATAACTCCATCTAACATAACAAAGGTTGTTTTATCATCATGTTCATTTTTTGACACATTCTTAGAAATAAGATTACTTGATAGTTCTCTCAATGAACAACCTTCCTTTGTTTTTTCTTCATGGATTTCTTGTAGCTTATCCCATACTTTCTTTGAAGTTTGATAATGCATAACCCTATCTAATGTTGAATCAGGTATGCTATTAATGATGTCACTTAATGCCTTACTGTTCTTTTACACTTCTTTGTATGATAGAGGACTTTTGGTGAAGCCCTTGCATACAAAATGGAAAACATCTAGGTTCATTAGATTAGACTTCAGCTTTTCTTTCCATTGTTGGTAATTATCAATGCTTAGCATAGGTACACCTTCATTGTCCATTGTTTATGACTTATCTTGTTCTTCTACTTCTAGGGTTGTCATTTTATAATCTGTTGTAACTGTCACTGCATCTAATATATAGTTTTATAAATCCTTCCTTCGAGTTATCTTCTTCTTTCTCATCATCCTTGTTCCACTCCAATCAGTTAAGCTTCAATTGAACTAACCTGCTCTGATACCAATTATTGGGAAAAATACTAAGCAAGGGGGTGAATCAGTATTTTAAAACTCACTTAAACATTTCAATTTCTTATTCATATTTTTGTACACTATTGTCATTAAGTAAAACAGTGTATGTACATGACTATTATGAAGGAAAATCGCATATATCCAGTTAACTAACTTTTCATATATTTCATCATTTGTTCTACTTTAACTGGTCTATCATTACCTCATTAGCCTTTAATTAAAGAGTAAACATGAGCAGTAAGAACATAATAAAGCATCACACATAAGAAACATAGCAACACATGAGGACACCAGGATTTTTAGGTGGAAACTGAATGTGGGAAAAAACCACCAATGTCGTCGTCTCTCTCTTCATTTTTTTTCTATAAAGGAAAACATCTTACAATCTTTTATTGGCGCAGACTCATACCAGTATGCAAGCACCCACCTTGCAGAAGGCTACAACATTCTCTCGTTCTCCAACACCCACTAGAAGGGAGCTCCAACCCCCTGATATCATTTATCAGCACCCACCGGAAGGGAGCTCCAACCCCCTAATCAGATTTACTAGCTACCACTAGAAGGAAGCTTCAACTCCCTCACTAAAGGTTCCAACCCCCAGCACTTATGTGGACCACGTTTTATAATATTTCATATTGGATCCACCTGAATTACATCATCAAACCTGTAGACCACTTTTCATCATATTTCCATATTGTACCCACTACCATCATTTAAGCCCAATACCAAATAACAATTCTGAAAACAATCACTATATCAAATCACTCAATAATTAAACCAACTAAATCATCAAAGAAATAATTGAATCTTAATCAATCAATACAACTAGATAAAACTAAACCAGGATAGATCATATCAATACACATCTACTCATCAATAAGCCAAACAATGTTATCCATCACACAAACCAATTGTTGCTACTGCAAAGCATGATCAACCATATGTCAGAATATATACGCTAACATCATCACATAGTAGCATCATCTCTAGTGAACATATCATTCCATAAACAATTCAACCCAACTAGAAATATCAAAAATATATTATCATGAGAGACACATCATTGACAAACAGAAGCAAACATAACATAATTGATCAAACATCATTAACAACTCATATTGCAAAACCCTAGTAGATGTACTTGAATCTTATAAAGAATATATGTGTATGTACGCGTTTGTCATTCACCACACCTGCGTACAAATCTGTCTGTACTACAGAATATATATGCGACTACCCAGAGGAAGATCTACGTATGTACCCGACTTCTTAATGACACACTAGCGTATAGATATGTAATCATTGAGTCATATATTCATTGCAAGCACAAAACATACTCTATAACCCTTATTCTCACATGCTCATGTTAGAGTATCATTTTCATCAAAGATCTATCATCGTTAGTTATAATCATAAAATATCAAGCAAGCATGTTCATTAATCACTATAATTCTTTCAGATCTATCAAATACGAATCTCCTTCATGCTCCTTGTTGCATACCTATTTCAAATCAAATCATTCATCAATAATCCATAACCTGCACACCTAACACTTTCATCTCCATCTCCTTATATAGCTTATGCCTTAGTCAATCCCTTAGTAATGTCGATGCTATTATTTGATGGTATCAAATATTCATTGTTGCACTCATTGCTATGGGCCAATAGCATGGTAAAGATACCTAGTATTAACTATACCATGGTGCAAAAACTATACGCATATTTTCTTCACCATACTTGTGTATGTACATGACTTTTCTTTATAGTACCTGCATATTCCTAAACTTCACCTTTATCATCCCTCTATCTTTGAACTGATATTCCTTTTTCCTTCTCTCTGTTACATTTGTACCATCCTATATAATCATCCTCATACCATAATGTTGACATCTTTATCAAGAAGGTTGCCATCAAGGACAATACATTAGTCATAATGCCAACAATGGACCTAGGTACTATGGTGATTATATTGGTGTTGCAATACCAACGAAGCTGGAACTTACAAAAATAAAAATAAAAATCACTAATTAATTGGTTGTCTCAATTTTATCATATGTACTACCAAAAATTTACAAAAGTGGGTCCGCTCATAATAAATATTAAAGGGATAAATGACGTATGACTTTGGATTGAATCCATATACATTCAAATAGTGCCACAATCTTAGTGGAGTTACAGCGGCATAATATGCTTGGAGAATAAAGTGAGGAGGACCTACAGAAGAAGAATAGCAAAACTATTGATGGAGACATTAATAGTGTATATTCATTATGAGGGGTCCCCAACATTTCCCACAAACCATGAAGCAAACCCCCCGAAAGCAGTAAACATATTTCAAAAAACAGTCGATGATGAAGTAGTATGTGACAAGCGATCATGATCAAGCGAGTCATTGCACACTCATTATTCCATCTCATCATCCCATACCTTATCACCTTCCACATCGTTCCATATTCCAAAACATCTTTTTATGCCTACACACATTTCAGCATCATGTTTCCCGCTTAGTACAATAAGTTTTAAAATGGGTCTTTTTCTTTTGTTTTTCAGTATGTTCACTCTTTCCTTCATGAGCTCACATCGACCAGTGACTAGGTCAAATTCAAAGTACTTCACATCAGCATTCCATATCATCATCGTTCCAACCAGGTATTCCATTAGCTTATGTCTCATTCTAATTTTTCCTAAAAATGTTTAAAGTGAAGAACTTCCAGAAACTCACCCAAAAACCTGTTGCTAGTAAACTTCCTTCTCATTTGCCACTAATGGATACATAAGCCACGATTCTTCTTGCCCTCTTGACTTTGTAGAAACTCATTTCGATAGCTATGGTCATTTTCAAAATGTAGAGGACCCTTTTCGCATTGTATAGTTAAGGTTATACTATATTATCACTCCCAGTGTTTATCACTTTCCATAATTTGTGTCTTGGATAGCATCCTCCTTTGTATAGCAAAGGAATTTCATCCTTTTTTCATTGGGAGAAACCATCCTTGAATTCACACCTAAGTTAATTCACAAATATTTCATTTTCCCTATGGTAGAAAATTCTTTGAAATTCAACTAAGCTTCATTGTGCCTCACTTATTGTCAACTCCCAAAGGAAAATAGAGAGAATATATTCAAACTAATTCTGCGCACTAATGTTCAAATCCTCCATCAGCTAAAACTTATCCTTTTTCTCTATTTTCTGAAGATGCATAGTCTATTTTAGCCATAATTTTATCTCTGTTGGGTGAAGATGTACAAGGACAGTAAACAAGGGGCCCTTAGGGTTCCAAACAACGTTATAGACTTTCCTTCCTACCTGGTTGAGTTAATCAACTTTTAGTTTAAAACAAAAAAAAAAAAATTAGTGGTTTGGTTATTTCATACATCCTTCTATTTTGGCCCACCCATTTTTATATGTACATGTTTATAAATTTAGCCATATTGGTCTAAGCACATTATATTCCAAGGGTCAAATAAAATTTTTGGTGGAGTGGACAAATGATGTTAGAAGGAAACAAAATAATACAAGTTTCTCTTACTTTTTATGTACATTCATGGCTAGTGCCTATACTATCTTAAAACATGTTCATCCACCAAGAATTCTACCTCAAGAGAAAGTGTTATTATAGCTTAGTAAAGATACTAAAGTAGGAGATTGGTATGTTTTTTAGGAGTATACAGAAATAAGGATATAAGGAGCTAAAGTACCCCCATATCACTTACCAACTTTCTTTCAAATGACAGTATTTGATCTTGAATTTATAAGATAGGGCCTTCATGTAGATCAAACTCATTGTTTTCTAGCATATAAGGGATACATGTTCAAGTTGGAAAGAGTTGTAGGCCCTTTCATTGTAAATACCAGGTAGACCCTCCAATAAGAGCAAATAATGAAAGAAAATAATTTTGATGTTGGTGAGAAGTAGCAATATGATCCATATCATGTAATTTTTGATAGAAGAATTAATATTAATACTACACCTTATATCCATGAAAACAGGCTAGAACTTGAAAAGATGAAAATAAGGATACCTGGCTAATGAGTCTAGCAAAACAAGAAATCAATATTGAGACCCCTGCAGTGAAGGAGATAAATCTAAAAAGGAATCTTGTTGAGCAAATATATGTTGAAATGGGGGGTGTGCAGCCTTAAAAGAAATCAAAAATACAAGTAGGAGATAAAGAAAAAGTACAAACAAAATTAAGAGAATATTCTTATAATCAACCAAGTTTCCAAGTGCATTTGGGGAACCCTGAATATACCACCTCTTTTGTTTCAATAGAATTAACAATACCTACAACTAAAGAGACTTATTCTGTAATGGAAATAACATTGAAGGATTATAAGGGAATTGAAGAAAAGAACAAAAAATTAAAGAATTACATGGCAGCTTAGTTAGTAATGCAAACATCCTCTTCCTATCAAACAAGATTGCTTTCAACTATGGATTTAGAATGAAACTAGTTGAATCTTCCTCTGTTGCATCCTGTTGTTCAGTCTATTCCTTTTGGATCTAAGTTTAAAATTGTATATTTATCCTTGAATGTGGTTGATATTCCATTTCATGACAAAATAAATCTACATAAGCAAGTTGGAGAGATGTTATATAGTGATTTGAGCAAGAGTTTCTTAAAAGTCGGTAAGGTTAAAGAACTTCAAAAGGCTTCAACTAAGATAAAATAAGAAAATTCAAATTCCACAGATTTACATTTACAAAATGAAGAATTCAAGAAGCTAATCATTAATTTGGGAGTTAATCCGGAAGATAAGGAGGCCATCAAAACTCTAATGGAGAATACAAAGTTTGAAATGCAATCTCTAAGGAAAAAAATGTAAGTTCTTGGGACAAAACATGCTCAGGCAATCGAGCTAGCTCATGTAGAAAAACAAAAGCAACAAATAATGACACAAATGATGGAAAGAAACCAACAAATTGTGGTTCTTACATAAAAGGTAAAAGAACTGGAAGAATATATACAAAAACATGTTTGTACTATTGTTATTTGAGCTAAATTAGAAGACCTTGCAAAGAAGTTGACAAGAGTGATGACTGAGCTAAAAAATTCAAAGGTTGAATTGAAAAAGGCTCAAGATTATTTGTATCTGAACAAGGCACAACTGAAAGAAAAATTAAAAAAGTATTGAATATGGCTAATGAAGATAGTGCTAAGTGGGAAAAAAAATACAAAGAGGCATAAGATGAAATTAAAGAATTAAAGGCTAGATTGAAGGGTAATATGTCCCTAATAGTAGCTAGAAAAACTATTTGGGACAATATTATCAAAGAAGTTTTTGCTATATGGAAATGCATCCACATTATTGTGCAGCAAAATATTGGAGTCAAAAGGGTCTGAAATGGCCATTTATACACGTAAAGAATAGATCCAGAAGGAGGTGCCAAAGGCTGAAAAAATGATCAAGTTCCCAAATGAAAAGACAACAACAGAGTTGAGGGCATTGGACATTTCAGACAAAACTGGAATAATCAGAGAAATTAATAAGGTGGTTGAAAATAATATCTTTTGTATTCAATCTAAAAAAGACTAAATGAGGTTCAAAGACCAATTATCTTATTTGATTCCAAAATTTATCAAATAATGGTCTTACCAAATTGTTGGAATCAACAAGGTAATTTACTTTCAAGGGATCTATATGAAAAAGAACTAGTAGAAACTAAAATAAAAGTGGACAGATCTCATGAGAAGAGTACAGTATTGAAAAGAAAGACTATAATAAATTACCTACAGAGGAATTTTCAATTGTTATGGCAGGTAAAGACATTGTTCGCTACTAAGCCCAATTTCACCAAAATTAAAAATGTGTAGGTTGCATATCAGAAGATTATTTTGTGCCCCCTCCCAAACCAAGTGATTTGGAAAAAGTGTGAACAATTGATTACTCCTCTGCAATTTTGGGTTGTGAAACTAGGAGTTCCTTCTCAAACTCAAGGTTCCACCACTCATGCTACTTCTCTATAATGAGATACTTTATTTTGTAAATTTTGAGAGACTTTTATTTTAGAAAATAGTTAATATAATTAGGGAAGTTTTGACATTTATATTATAATTGTTTTGATGTAATCTTTAAAAAGACTGGAGAACCACCAAAGGAGGTTTTTAATTTTGAAAGCTCGGAGACTTTTCTGCAGATATTGTGTAATATGCAAGTGATTTTGGAATTTAACTAAAGTCTATCAAATTGATTCCAAAATATTTGTTTCTCACTCTATGTGTGTTTCTGTGTGATTTGTCAAGTTTTATTCTCTATTTCTGAAGTATGTGTATGATTACAGCTAGTTGTTTACTTTGAAAACATATTTATCTATGAATTTCTTCAAAAATTGATGAAGGTACTTGTAATTATTAAAAGAAACCTTAATAAAGTGCTTCACTACTTCATCACTACGTTTTCCCTTTCATTCCATAAAAATTATTTTCTTCTAGGGTTTATTATATTGGATTCAGTAATATCCCAGTGTAGAAAATATTTTTCTTTAATATCTTCCTACTATTTTGCAACTTCAAAATACAATGTGATCACTAATACAAGGCCAACTTGATGGTTTTCAAACTTCCAAGATTGAAGTCTCATTACACTTAAAGGGTTTGTCTTTGGACATATTTTAACAAAATATTTATCTTATTTGAGAAGGTGTCCTAGGGATTGGTTCCCCTTCATCTAGGAATTGTCTCTAGGGAGACAACACCATGGGTGGTATATGGAGTTAAGTCTAAATTTATAATCATTAAGCCTCAATGATTCTTTAATTACATGGTATGATATTTTCACTCATTACATTATATTATTTAATATGCTACTCCATGATATGCTTACACATTATACGTAAACCATTTAGGGTAGTGTCTCATCTTGCCATCATTTGGCTAATTTTTGGAAACCCTCCTCAAGTTGGGTTGGATTAACTAAATGAACCAATTGTTTTCTAAATAGAGAGACAACCAATTTTGATTCACCTTTGATATATAGCTTGGAGATTTTCCTTCTTCTTGCATTAGTCCAAAATCTAAGGAGAAAACCTCTTCAAAAGTTTTATTGTTCACTCCCATATATCCCTCATAAAGGTGGAGAATTATGCTAGAGTCCAACTGGAAGACTCCTCTAAAACCTTCCACATTAGGGTTATCCTTCAATTCTCTATTGGAATTATGCTTGCCAAATAAATCCTACAGGAAGGACTAACGAAGAGGAGAGGAGGAGTGTAACTGAAAAATAGAAACTGAGGTTATTCTGATATTCCAAGTGAGCTACAATCCTCATAACACTGAGACATTTGATCCTAACACCTCGCAATTTGAGGAGGACCATGGATAGATGAGATTGTTTACCTTTAATTTGTTAGGAAGGATATTTGAGAGTGATTCCAAGGGGGTACTGAATGCTTGGAATATTTTTTTATTACACCATTTCCATGTTATCCATAAGAGTAATCCTTAGAGTAGGGACTAGGATCTAATGAGAATTGGACTTGCAAGGGGTGAAGATCAAAAAAGAGAGAGGGTGTTGAAAATGTTTGATTGGTATCTACTTCTTTGATAAAAGTTAGCTTTCCATAGCTACCTGAAATCATCATAGAGAGGGAAAATATTAAATAGATGTTCATTGGTTTCTTGTTTTTGTTTGTTGTGATAGAGAAATCATAGTGAAGGCCCTGTGAATCCTTTGGAGATAAATTTGTTGCATGTAATATTTTTTAATGAGAAAGGAGCTATATAGCGTGCTCATATAAAGTGTTTGTATCTTTCAACAGTGGAGATTTACCCCGCAATGATCGACATATGTCATTTCATTGCGTACCCCGCCACCCCCCCACACCCCCCCCCCTGCGGGGTCGCTTGCTCCATGTTTAACAAGGGTTGGGGAGGGGGTCCACAAAAAGGTTGTTTCTAAAACCCACTAAAGCTATGTGGTGTCATATTGTGAATTTTTCACCCCCACCCCCCCCCCCCCCTTGTAAACCCATAAATGGTTCCGCTAATTAAAGCCTTCCGCAAAATTTTGTATACCTCCACTATTTTAGAGGCCTATTAACTACATTTTTCTCACTTTTATTTATCAATCCCATAAATTGTTAGTCATTAAGGCCTACATTATGAAAAAATAATTTGTTAGATTTTAAACAACATGACTAACCACTCATACAAACATTTCATGTTTTTGAAGGCAATTTTCTACATATCCTCTTCTCTGACTCGAACCTAGTGATTTGTAGACTTTAAGTCCAACTTGGTGAAGTATTTGGCTTGGTGCAACTGATATAGTATATCATATATCATGGGGGGGGAGGGAGCACCTATTCTTGAGCGTAATTTTATTTAATGTCTTTTAATTAATACACATGTGCCAAGTCCCATCCTTCTTTTGCACAATGATGATGGATGACCCACATGGTGAGGTACTTGGTAGAATGACACCTTATTCCAGTAGTAAAAGCTCTTCTTCACATCACTTTCCTTTATGACATACTACTTGTACAACTCAATGTTTGACAATGGAAAATTTGGAAATAGTCGAATCTCACGCTCTAATTCCCTCCTGGGTAGAAACCCCTGGGCTCATTGAACACATCTTTGTATGCATTTAGAAACTCTTCTAGTTGTTTTTTGTTCCTTATTACATCCCTCTAGGGATGACTTAGCTCTCATGGACTCTTCTACAAACTAATTTTCTCATAAAAGCAACAAAGAATATTTCTTGCTAGGATTGATCAATTTTTTGTTCTAATTGGCCCTTACTAGTGAGATCTTCAACTTGCCCTTATGTGCATTTATGATGAAGGATTTCTTGTCATTGATCAGGTTGTATAATGGAACTACATCCAATTATACTTCATCAATAAAGTCATCATTGAAAGAAATTTTGATTTTGCATTCACTGGAAAAAAAAAAAAAATTGATTTTAAATTATTTAGTTACCTTAGTGATCTCCTCCTCCTTATTGACCCATCATAATGGATATGGACTAGGATGATCATGAATTTCCAGTCCCATTTTTTTTATCATATCTACTTCTTTGAGATTCTTCTATGATTTTGAGTCAAATAGAGCATCAATTTTTGTCCTCTTGATCTATACCTTTATATGGAAGAGTCAGATCATTTCCTTCTCTTGTTGTTGTTGAAGGCTACTTAGATTCACACCCTTTTGTATTGATGTACAAGAAATCTTCTCATCTGAGTCCAATTTTATTTCTGATTATTTTCTTGAATCAATGACCATGAGATTTGTCTTCTTAGTATCTCTCTTTTTGTTCTTTGAGTTGAGCTCTAGATGCAACTTCCAATACTTCTCGTTTGTATGACCGTCAATGCTACAATGGTTGAAATGGTTGTTGGGATCTTTGATTTGGTGTGTTGTGGTTGTTTTATTTTTGTCTTTGCCCCTTTCCATTTTTTCTCCCCCTCCTTGTAAGCTTCTTGATGCTCCTTCTGCTCTGACCCACTTCATTTCCCTTTCTTCTAGCCCATGTTCTCCAAGTATTGTGCCTATACACAAGCCACGTCCACCATTTTGGGTTTGAACAACATCACTTGCTTCCAAAAATGGTTTTGCAGAATGCCCAAATACTTGGGAGTACCTCTGAGTTATTTGGGGAGATACACAACAGTATGGCTATCTTTCTAAATTTTGTGGTGTACTCTTGTACACTTTTCCCTTGTCTCCGCATGAATTAATGCCATTGAATCCATTGGTCCTCTACATACCTTATAGGGTAAAACTATGACTTTATGAGAGTTTTGAAATCCTCCCACTTAGTCACTAGAGGATCTCCCTCCAACCTTAGGGTTTCTACGTGGATTTGCCACCATGTCAGTGCATGGCCCTCTAATTTAAATCGATCAAATGAAATATTTTTTTCTTCCTCTATATGATGAACACTAAAATAAACTTCCAAATTTTGCATCCAATGATTTATCTTTAGAGCATAAATATCACCTTGATATGGCTTGATGTTTAACTTCACTTATATTTTGAATAGGGACTAAGAACGATTCATGGAACTCAAATTGGGTTCTACCTTTTCGGGTTATTTCTTAGATTCCTTATATGGCTCCTCCCAATTTGTCAATTTCCTCTCTAATCTAATATTTGCATTATAACCTCCATCTTCTCTGAATATCCTGATCTTATCGGTAAGGGCTCCCATGAGGAGCCTCACATTACAATTTATATGTACAACATGTGCTTCCATCCATGCAAACCTCTCCTCTACAGGATCTTCAGGGTTCATTGGTCATGGTTGGGGTTTCATGATTTTAGGCTTAGCCAATTTTGATCCCCTACAGCTCACCACAATATACCCAAAAAACGTTGCTTTGATACCAATATGATCCATAAACTTCTATGGATTTTCCACTGGACAATTCATCACAACATATCTACTAAATTTATAATGAAAATCTGAAATCTATGTTATGAGGGTTATTTTCCTTATCCTTTCGGATTATTAGGTTACATTTTTTGTGCATGTAATGTAGAAATGTAGAAAATACAAAAAATATAAACACTCACACCCATAATAACGCAAGATGTAACTTGGGAAACCCTTTCAAGAGAAGACCTATATGGAAGGTGAGGTTGCTTTGCTCTCTTTCTCTGAATGGAAATTGATGAAAATACAAAGAAGTGAGACTTGTGGCCCATGGGCTAGTACAGTGAACAAACCCTTTCTATTTGTTCTCTCCCTATCCACTCATGGCTACTCTATTCACTTATGGAACAAAATTCACTTAAATAGAATGGAGCCCCTTTTCCTCCTAGTGGCTCAATTATAACACACCATAATAGCCTACTAGTGGTTAAGTTTGACTCCTTCAACTCTTAACAAGAGTTGCAAGATCAACTCTTCTAGATTATTATTCATCATGATCACATGGCTAGCCCTGTTTCCTTGAAAAATGGGGCATGATGTGGCATCTGCTCAAATCATGGTGGTAAAAATAGGAAGGTCAACATATGGGTGACATAACTTTTGCATACAAACTCCAACCAAGGTGATTCTTGCTCCATTGGAAAGGTATTTGTTTGTAGAATAGTGAAAGGGTGTGACACTTAAGTGGAAAAGTTTTACCCACTAAATTCGTCATTTGATGCCTCAAACTACTTCGAGAAGGTTTCATACCCGAATTCACCAAATTGGGACCCGCCAATAAAATTGGTCCTATAACCTAATTCCTCCACTTTTTCCACTCTGAAAGCATCAAGATGGGTGACAAATAATATAATGACCCAATTTGGATCAAGTGAGGATGCATCTCTATGTAGGAAATTAGTTTATTACATCTTTCACATGCATATTGAGATCGTCCCTACATTTATATTCATCTTGGGATTGTTCATAAAAACAATAATGGGAGACACATCTTTATGTACGAAATCAATTGTACTCTATTGAAAAACACAATTTGTTACATTTTTTAAAAGATGGAGAAGTGGTTGGTATTTCATTGTGATACAGACATGTTTGTGTATTAAAAAATTAGGAATAATGGTTTTATTGGCAAAAAGTGATACATTTTGAGTACTAGCCAATTATCAACTAGAAGTATGTGGAATAGGATGATGATGTTAAATCAAACAACAATCCTTGGGAAACACAAAAAATGTTAGACAAGGATAGAAAAGCCAAAGACAAAACAAAACAATAATGAAATGATGTGAAGAGATTGTAAGGGAGACAAAATAGTGTTTACATCATGTTATTTAATCATGGGTGGGATCAATGTACTTAAATTAAATACAGACAACCATAATGAAGACACATAAAACATCAAAAATTCACTTGAAATTTAAATGACTTTGATCGCATATAAAATTATAACATTAACTGACATGTTTCACATTCAAACTTTAATATTCATTACTTTTTACATATTTTTAATAGTCAATTTTTTGATAATATATTCAAAAAGGACTTGGTTGTCCTTTCTTGTAGTCTATCTTATCTAGATATTGTGCCTATACACATGCCTCATCCATTATGCTTAGCATGAAAAAAATCACTTGCTTTCATAGATGACTATGTAAAACCCTAAAATATTTTAGGAGTACATTTAGATTCTTTGGAGAGATAACCAATATGGTGGTCATCTTCTTGAACTCGATGTTGTACTCAGGGACACTCTACCCTTGCCTCTGCTTAAAATAGTGTCACTAGATCCATTGGTCCTCTACATACATGATAGGATAGAATTGAGACTTAATGAAGATTTTGAAGTCGTCCCACCTAGTTATTGGTAGATCACCCTCTAGCCTAAGTGTTTCTATGTGGCTTACAGACCAAGTTAAAGCATGGCCTTATAACTTCAGTTTGGAAAATGGTATCTCTTGTTTTTCATATACATGGTGAATGTTGAAATAAAATGCTAGTCATTGCAACCAATGATTCAATTTTAATGCATCAATATCAACTTGGTATGGCTTTATGTCAATTTTTTCTTCCATCTTGATCAGATACTATGAAGGGTTAATGACACTTGAATTGGGTTGCTCTTTCTTGGGATCTTTTTGTGACTTATTTTTTTGGGCTCTTTGATCTCCTAGTTTCCCCTGTGATATGATCTCTAAGGTAGAGCCTCCATCATGTCTAAATGATATATAATTTCTTTCTAGAACCACCATGAGGAGATTCATATTGCAATTGATGTTAGTGAGTTGTGCTTCCAACCTTGCAAGTCTCTCTTCTATCGGATCTTGAGGGTTGTTATGAACAAAATTGTCACCCATGGCTAGGATTATATGACTTTCTTCTTAAACCTCTTCATGTATCCCTACAACTTCCGACAAATACCCCAAAGAAACCTACTATGATACCAATATGATATGTAAACTATTGTTAATATTCCATTGGAATAGTTCCTCCCAACAAATCTAATAAAATACTAAAGTATTTTCTATAAAGGTTAATTCCCCTTAGATTTAATATTCTTTAATAATTGATTTTGGTTTAAACATATGAAATAATTGAAATGTGAAAATAGCAAATAGAAAAAATACTCACACATCATCAACAAATAAGCACAAAATTTACTCTACGAAACACATTACAGGAGAAAACACAGCTAGAAGGTGAGGTCGCTTTACTCTCATTTCTCTAGTATATAATTATGCAAATACAAAGAAAGAGGTACTTTCTATGGAGTTGCCAAAGCCACTATGGCTTGTAAAGCTAATACATAATCATATCCCCCTTTGTTTTTCTCTCTAACTTACCACTTCTAGTTTCTTTGTGCAATGGGACAAACAAAGTGACATAGAATGGCACCCCTTCTCCTCCTTGCAGCGTGATCTTTAGCATTGCCTCATAACCATATAGGGGCGGGTTTTTGACTTCTTCAAACCTCAATTACGATAATTTTTGGGGCTTTCTAGGATCTTCTTGAAATTCCACATATAGCTAGCACCACGTGTGTGAATAATAGGGCCTAATGTGGCATCCACTCATACCATAGTGATTAAAAGGGTAGGTGAACTTCCACAAGGCATAGCTTTCACATATGAACTTTGATTGAGGTGATTCACACATCATTGGAAATTTCTCAATGTGTAGATCAATCTCAAGGGTGTGGGCATAAGTTCCAAACCCCATAACCCCATAAGGAGTCAGGCCCTAGAAGGTTCCAAACTCTAGTTTGCCCAAACTAGGACCTACTGCTAAAATGGCCCTACACATTGATTCCTCAAATTATTTCCACCTAGAAAGTATCAAGATAGTTGGAAAATGGTATGATGATCCAATTAGGATCACTTATTGATTTACAAATGTTCTTAAGCCCATAATAAGCTTTTGACCTCCCATTTGTCATTTTCTCAATTCTATAGTTCTAATTGAGCTTGTGATGAATATCGATTCTGGGATATTTGTTTGAATGTGCTTGTCGTAAGTTGTTGTTGTCATAAACAAAAATATCATGTTGTAGCATAAACATTCGAAGATTCGCGATTGCTAATCGAGATCATATGGACTTCCCACCATAGGAATAAGATTATTGGCATAATTTAAGAGGAGGGGGATGACTATACCAATTCATCCTACTTATTCTAACTTGTTAATATATATGCCAAAAATAAATAAAAAACAACCTTAATTAACTCCTATATTATAGTTAATTTATTCATAATAACACTCAATATTCCATTGTAAAATTGTATGCATATAGCATTGAATAATAACACTCAATATTCCACTGTAAAATTGTATGCAAATAGCATATAGCAACGTCGTTTGTGGGATCCAACCGTGACTCCTATATTATAGTTAATTTATTCATAATAACAAAAAATTGTATAAACAAAATTCCATAAATCAAATGGAACAATACCTTAATATTCCACTAAAAAATTGTATGCAAATATCATATAGGAACGTCGTCTATGGGAATCCAACTGTGACTCCTATATTATAGTTAATTTATTCATAATAACAAAAATTTGTATAAACAAAATTCTATAAATCAAATGGAACAATACCTTATTATAGAATTGACGATAGTTAATTGATTCATAATAACACTCCATACTCCTAAATTTATCAAAATTTGTATAAACAAAATTCCATAAATCAAATGGGACAATACCTTTTTATAAATTGACTATAGTTAATTTATTCATAATAACACTCCATATTCCTAAATTTATCAAAGTTTGTATAACAAAATTTCATAAATCAAATAGAAAAATTTATTCATAATAAAAATCTATATTCCATAATTTATATAAACAAAAATATTCCAAAATTTATATAAACAAAATTCCATAAATCAAATGGAACCATCAATACCTTCCCATAATATTGTATGAAAATAAATAGCTTCCAGGAGAATCGAACCGTTCTTTCCACTGTAAAATTGTTTGCAAATAGCATCCAGGAGAATCGAACTGTTGTTCCACTGTAAAATTGTTTACAAAGAGCACTCCATACTCCTAGATTTATCAAAATTTGTATAAACAAAATTCCATAAATCAAATGGGACAATACCTTCTTATAAAATTGACTATAGTTAATTTATTCATAATAACTCTCCATATTCCTAAATTTATCAAAGTTTGTATAACAAAATTCCATAAATCAAATAGAAAAATTTATTCACAATAAAAATCTATATTCCATAATTTATATAAACAAAAATATTCCAAAATTTATATAAACAAAATTCCATAAATCAAATGGAACCATCAATACCTTCCCATAAAATTGTATGCAAATAAATAGCTTCCAGGAGAATCCAACCGTTCTTTCCACTGTAAAATTGTTTGCAAATAGCATCCAGGAGAATCGAACCGTTGTTCCACTGTTAAATTGTTTACAAAGAGCACCCCATACTCCTAAATTTATCAAAATTTGTATAAACAAATACCTTCTTATAAAATGTGACAATACCTTCTTATAAAATTGACTATGGTTAATTTATTCATAATAACACTCCATATTCCTAAATTTATCAATATTTGTATAACAAAATTCCATAAATCAAATAGAAAAATTTATTCATAATAAAAATCTATATTTCATAATTTATATAAACAAAAATATTCCAAATTTATATAAACAAAATTCCATAAATCAAATAGAACCATCAATACCTTCCCACAAAATTGTATGCAAATTAATAGCTTCCCAGAAAATCCAACCATTCTTTTCACTATAAAATTGTTTGCAAATAGCATCCAGGAGAATCGAACCGTTGTTCCACTGTAAAATTGTTTGCAAATAGCATCCAAGAGAAAGAGAATTGGAACTATAAAATTGTTTGCAAATAGCATCCAGGAGAATCGAACAAATTGTTTGCAAATAGCATCCAGGAAAATCGAACCGTTGTTCCACTGTAAAATTGTTTACAAAGAGCATCCAGCAATGCCATCTATGAAAGTCGACCTTTTTAATAGTTTTTTCCTTAAATATCCAGGAATGTCGTCTGTGGGAATCGAACCCACAAACGACGTTCCTATATACGCGCTCTACCAGCTGAGCTAAGACGGCCATATATACGAACTTTTCGAATATATATGGATTTGATTTATATGAAAGTCATTCGTATAATTTAATAAATTTTGTTCCATCTCAAATGTTGTACAGCTATTTTCAATTTTTTATATTATACTTTTTTAGTTGTTGCTATTCAGATTGCAATTACTATACAGCACTGAAGTACTTCTTTAATTACATTAATTTTTTTTAATAAGTTTAATTATTATAATTTGGTTAATTTTATTTTGTTTTTATATTAGATGTTGTTTTTCAGATTGCAACAATGACCATAAGGATTGAATTTTTTTTTCATTATTTTGAATAGTGAGAATAATTGTTTTTTCCTGTGGAAAAAGTCGTAATTTTCATTAATAGAGAAAATTACATTTTGTAAATGTTGAGCATATGCATGAATTAAGGCATTGCCTATCCAATAAAAAGAAAAGGCAGCGATATAGATCTCCACACAAGGAGCAGCTAATAAAAAGTAAAAATTGTGCCTATTCTTTCCTACCTTTCTTCTTTTCCACTTTCCTCCAACCTCCAGTGTTGGGAGTGTTTGTTACTATGGCTAATTGTTCCTCATTGGTATTTAGGGGATGTTCTTTGTCTGAGTCCAAGCCTTCTAATCCATGTGCTTGTTTACTTCCACTTATTTCCATTTGGGTCTGTTGTTGCTGAGGGGGATTGTCAGGAACCTCCTTTGGTGTGATGTTTTGTCCCTTTTGAGTGTCCAATTTTGCTTTGCTTTCTGTTGGCTCTACTCTTTCTACTGCCTTTTGGCTTTCTCTGTTGCTTCTTATTCCATTTGGGATCTTTTTTGGCCAAAGGGTATGCGCTTTGCAGGTGGCCTATTTGCAAACATCCACGACACCGAAAAGCTGTGTTTTCATAGTCTAATGGTTGAATCCACTGTGAGTTGTTGAAATTCAATGTGATGTTGTCTGGTAACCCTTGGCTGAGATCTCTTTCAATGCATATCCTAGCAAAAGTGAATATTCCCCTCGTAATTTTGTCCCCGTCCGTCTTTAGGAATTTTCCCAAGGAGTTCCCAATAGCTATTAATACATTATGATGCCAAAAATGTAATGGGAGGTTATGCAATCTAACCCAAACTGGAATTTTTGATACCACCATAGTGCTGGCATCAAATTCTGGGAACCATGAGGTTATGAAGAGCCCAACGCTGCCCCAAAACCATGGTCCCGTGTTGAGAATGTGTTCCAGTTCTTGTGTTGTGTTGAATCTGACTATGAAAAACCCTTTGGGACATAGATAGATTTCACAATTTTATGTCCATACAGTATGTATCCATTGGTGCAGTACATCAAAGTTTTGCCAGAAACCGTTAAATCTACATATAATTGCATTGTTAGAGAGATCTGAATATAAGCTATTTACCTCAGGCATTGATGAGACAGAAAGTACAGGATTTTTTGGTTTTTGTTCCATGATGTAAGGCCCTGGCAGCTCAACCATTGTTGTTGGTTTGGTTTGTGATCTTTCCTTTCCTTTGATTGCATCTTTAAAGGTTCCTGTGTTTCTTGTGCTGGTTCCAAAGCATCCTCCCTGCAGACGCAGATTAACTATGATGGTCGAATCCTTTGTGATGCCATAATCCTGTAGGGTGTGATTGTCTTGTAGGCAATGTCCTGAGTATATCAGATTTTGGCTTCTTGCTGGTATCCCATGGTGAGCCTGTATTTCTTGCTTTAAGTCCTGGATCCTCATCCCTTTCTGGAGTGTCCAGCAAAGATCGTTGCCTTCCAGAATTTTGATGAAGATCATTATCGAATCAGTCTCGATAGCATGCATCTCGTTGCCTATTGTCTATTACCTATGTGCGTGTTCCATGAGACCTCCCAAGTGGGGCTCTGCCCAATCCAGTGTTATGTCTGTGAAGTTCATGTGTTCATTATGGTCTTACTCACAAGTTAACACCCTAACTTGCTCTCTTTGACTCAGAAGGGGATCCACAAGGCACAGTGTTGTTAGTTCTATAGACAGAGCATCCAGGCGGATATCCCCAGTCTTATTCTATTGTGCCCAATCCACTAGAAAGAGGGTAATTGATTTACATCTGTCAAGTCGATAGCTTACAGGGATAGAACAGTGGTGATTGTCTGGATCTAGCCAGTACTTGGGCCGATTTAATGTTAGGTTGTCCATTTTTTAGAGCCCCCTTCCAGATCTATAAGAAATGTCATATTTTGGAAGGGGATGGGCTATCCATGTCCCCTGTGGGCCACGCATTCCCACCAGTTTCTCCCCGTCAGCGAGCTATAGGAATCCTCAGATCTGAGGGTTTTGGTTGAGACCTGACCTTAACAGGGATCCTTCAGCTACAAAGGTTCCTGATTGAGGGGAGTTTGTCCATGTCGAAGCCCATGCAATTGCATGGTACATTAGGTCTAGGGTACTATGTCGGATCCCCCTGGAATTGATCAGATCCAGCATCCTGGGGTCGCTCCCCTAACAGTCCCTCCCCTTAATGACTTCATCATTCTGCGTTGCGATAGCAAATACGAGATCATCCTCAGAGGCAGACAGGTTGTATGTGGCGCCCGCTCTAGACACGGGCTTGACCATCAGCAAGGGTGTGGTAGTGTTGCACAAGGGCCAGCAGTGAGGAGAGGCATAACACGCTCCGGATTCGATGGCGAGGCGAGTTTCAGTAGAGGAGATGGGCACCAAGGGCACAGCTTGTAGTTTTGGTATCGTGGCGCTACGAACGAGTGTTGCAGTGGCTGCGCTTGTTGTTGCCATTGTCTCCTTCCAAGAGCTAGGGTTTTCAAAAAGAAATCTCTTCAGATCATGTTCCTTCGAAAACTCATCCTTCCTAGTGAGAATAATTTTTATGGGTGAAGATAATTATTGTTGGTTATTTTTTATAAATGAAAGTTGACTTATAATTATTATTTAAGAAAAAATAGACCATGTAAAATAATTGATTGTTAGTTTTTAAAGGAGTAGGTTTTCACTACTAAATATTTTTTAAGCTTGAGCTATTAGTCACTTAATTTAAATTTAAAGAAAATAAAGTCAAACCAAATAAAAATAATTTCAAATCATACTTCAGATTTTCAATTGCTTGAACTATTAGCCAATTAACTTAAATCTAAAGAAAATAAACTCAACCAAATAAAAATAGTATTAAAACATACTTTAGATTTTCAATTATAAAATATGACAACGATTAAAAAATAACATTAAAATAAAAATATATCCATTCAAAAATACATACAATTGCAAATGAATATTTGAAATTTATCAAATATTCTTTGAGCAATGTAAAAGAAGTGATATTTTGATATTTTGAATTATGCTTAAATTTTTATTATATTTATAAAATTTTTTTATTCAAATTAAACATTTTAATAATTATAAAACTATAATGTTTAAGATTTAGGGATCTTAAAGAATTACAAAACTATTAATATTCAAGTTTAGAAATGCATTAATGCTATGTTAGTTAATATTGATTCTATAGCTTTTTTATTTTGTAAGTGTTATAGGTTATTTCGTTACATATGCTCAAATGGCCTAGAAACTGGATCAATCAACCTCCTTAACACCTTGCAATCATCCCTTTGCAAAACCTTAAGAATTATTTCTCCAAAAAGTCCAAGGTTTTTGGGTTAATCAACTAAAAACCCTAGTTTTTGGACCCATCGCACTTTCCTTTCTAGCAACCTGCATTGTTGCATGTTGCATAACTAAGCACCTATATTGACCTCCTTCATATGTGGATATAATTCCAATATTGGTAAAACCTAAACTACCCTATTTATCCTATAAATTCACTGCCTCCCATACAATCTGGGTTGCCTTTTGGAGACTCTTAGTTATGCCTTGATGATGTTGATTTTTACCTAAGGATCCATTACCATCCTTGAGTTTTGATTGAAGGCTTGTTTTGTGGCTAAGGAAGTACAAGTTTGGTGGGAGACATCTACATGGTCAAGATCTGTAAAAGGGTTATAATCTTCTCCTACATTTCATTAATACAAAATGCTTTGTTTTCCTACACTTATGTCTATTTGATGCATATGTACTTCAATGCCTTCTTGACTCATGGATTAGAGATATTAGTCTATGTTATTTGTATCTTGTAGTTCTCGTGTTTGTTATAATTGTTTTGCAGGTTCCATTTATAGCTTTTGAAGCTGGAGCTAAAGTTCACAAGCAGAGAGAAGAGGAGAACTTGTGTTGGACTCAAGGTAAGTCTTTCCTCCATATTCTAATTTCTTTAAGGAAAGCACAAGTTTTTTGTTTCTGTTGATTCTAGATCAATCTACTAGATCTAGGGAGTTCACTTTTTTCTGCAGAAGATAATTTTTTGTCAAACAATAAGGATTTTCTTCATTTTATGACTTTACATGGCTAGTTTTCAAAGAGCAAAAAAAAAATGAATAACTTGAATTAAAGATTTATAAGTGTGGTGTTGTTATGTATTTATGGCATATTGAAATTGGCACGCTACATTGATCTTATCTCAATTGTAAATTTGTGAATGTCATGAAAAATCCTTATAAAATTTCAAAGAACTTGAATTAAAGATTTACAATTGTTATGTTGTTGTTTATTTTTGGCATATTTCATTGATCTTATATTGATTGTAGATTCACAAGTGCATCAACATATCTGAGGGCACCTCTTCCCCACTATTACTCCTAGGATTTCTCTATCTTATGTCTCATCCTCCTTCCCAATAAGGTCCATTCCACTACAACCTTGTGTTTGGTTTTTCCCACCCACTTACAAGACCCCCACCTCATCAAACCATATTCCAAAGCACACCAAGTAAGTTACCAAATAACTAAGAGCTACTCAATATTGCTAAGCTATGGACCTCCTTTATACAAAGGTTTTTTTATGAAGAAATTCCGTTAAGTATTAGGTTGGGAGGTCCTTGTATAACCTTATGCATTGTTATGTCATTGTTGATAAACACACTTCAATAATAGCTCTTATGCATGATACTTTTTGAATCAATGAATAGATAAATGTATGATTACTATCCAGTTATTTTTCATGTTATGAAATGTGACCACAACATGATAGCAAGAAGGTGTCCGCCGAGGTTTAGGTTGTGACTACTAGATTTCATTGAATCAATTTAAGGGCTACCAATTACAACAATTAAACTTGTGATAATTGGATAAGATGACATACCAATTAAGCATTTTAAGGATGGTAATGTTTATGGTTATTTGAATTTCCTAAGCTATAATAAAGAACAAGTTTAATCGTTATAACTTAAATCATCAAATTATTGGTTAAAAAGAATCAACATGGCCATATGGAATAATATTAACACTATGAAACTTGTTTCCTAGAAAACATATGTTGTATATATCACCAAATTACTAACATTTAATGTTTCAACCAATGATGTTAATCTATATCGAATAAAAAGCAACATTGAAACATCTAACAATCTTTTCCATGTGTATAACACCATTTAAACCCATATTTTGATTATTTCAACTAAACATATAACACAAGAAATTACAATTAGGAACTTGAGTATCCTCTTAGGGCTCAATTTAGAATTAAACTTGATCCTATCCAATAGTGAAAGTGTAAGAGATCTAGGCTTGTCCGAAGGATCATTTCTAGGAGGAAGTAAACTTAAACAAGATCCCCAATACTATATCAATTATAAACCATCAGGACACTTGTACCAATAATATATCTATCATACATGTAATTTCATATAGACTAGTATTGATGAGTTGATGACAAGCCTACAAATAATACATTTTTGTTGTAAAAAGGAATGTTTGCCTTTGACATGACTAATTCTAGTGAACCAAAGTTTTTATACCAGCTAGTATTTCCTTCACCAAGTCAACTCCATATTTTTCCAAGCTTTGGACCAATTTCACATGTTCACCTTCAACCCTCTTTATAAACTCTATATAGTCCAAATCATTATGAATAAAGGAAATTTTCAATATTTCATATTCAAATGTCTATTGATTCAATGTGACTTGCAAGTTATTGATTTATAATTTTTATCTCTCCAAATGTTATCTCAAGATATTTAATGTTGTGTTTGGATAGTCCTCAATCTCTTATCACCAAGGAGGCTTTGGTTATGAGTTGAAGTCTCCCAAGTTTTTCTTCATCGGTGTTTTACTTATCTTTCATTCTAAATATAATCTTTTGGGGAGTAGAAAACTAGCAACATGCTTGAAATCATTGAAAAACATGATAGAAGAGATGGTTTAGCAAGTGATTACTTTGGCCTAGAAGGTCAAACAACAAAAGGTCAATTAGACAAAGAGAGTATCTAAATTATGGTTCCCGCTATGTTATCACTATGGAGGCTTTGGTTATGGGTTTAAGTCCCTCAATTTTTATTTCACTCGTGCTCTACTTGTCATATGCTTTAAACATAATCTTTTGGGAAGTAGTAAACTAGAAATATGCTTGAAAGATTTGAGAAAGAGATGATGGGAGAGAATGGCTTAGAAAATGATTACTTTTCATTGAAGGTCAAACAAAAAAAGGTGAATCAAAAAAAGAAAGAATCTAAAGTATTGTTCACACCTTGTACAAAACCACAAAAGTATGGTTTTGTGCATTGTAAAGATGATGAAGCAAAATGCCTAGTAAGTGGATGTTGATGCAAATAGCAAACTTCATGACATTTTTTCATTCAATATAGGCTATACAAATATGTTGTTATAACCAAAAAGGGTATATAATACTCCTTGAGGAGTGAGTGGTCCTTATAAGGGGATCCAAAATAAAAATTCAATCTTTGTAGTCTTCACGTATTGTTATATGGAAGTCAAGAAGTAATAATCTAAGCTTTCATATTAGCATAGGTTAAACAACCAAATAACAGAGAGAATACGTTTAGCATTCTTGTAGGCCCTCAACCAAGCTATCACCATTAGATTCTTATGAATCACATCACTACAAACATTCTTATAGAGTACAAGAATAGCAAGCATTAGGGTTTAATTTAAAGTAGTTGATATAGTTTCCTTTACTACAAAAGGTTTGAAAAAGCCTAATAGAGTTGAAGAAGGTTTTGCTTACATGGTCTATAATTTACAAAAAATTTACAATTGGCTCCTAGATACTATGATAAACATAAATCCTTGTCCTTGTCCATTTTGTGCATATGAAAAATCTCTTTTACACTTATTTTTGAAATCCCTAAAAGCAAAGGCATTTTCAAATGTTTATATTATCTAAAAATATATGTTGTTAAGGGATATTCCATCTTGGAACATAGTGTCAATTCACTAGTACACTGTATAAATTAAAAATGACTTCATTTAAGAGCCAAAATTTGTTCATCCTAGAATCATTTTACACACATAAATGAGCTTAACAAATTGTACTTTCCATCTCTTCATTTGTGTATTGTATATTCAATATGAGGTTAATGGTGGTGGAGTTAGATCATTTACATAGTTATATAGATTAGCAAGGGAAGAGCCACTTTTACAACTCATCTAATAAGGTACTATGAGTTGAGGAGGCCATTGTGTAAGAGTAACCACATTTTCTCATTTCAAAGAATATGTAATAAGGGTGGAGAAATTACATTCTTACTTGTTCAACTTCTCTCAATGGTCATTTCGCTTCAATAGAAGGGTGAAAGAAACCATTGCCTCAAGATAACAAGTTGTTAGCATTGGCGATGGCTATATCATTTTCAAATAAACTAGGGGAAGATAAAGATTCACGTAATCCAGATCTATTATCTAATGGATATACATTTTTGTAGCTTCATACAATTATTCATTCCAATGTCCTAGTCATTATTACATTACTTTTCTTGTACAACATACTTTATAAAATTACTTTTTAATCTAAAACTATTATTATTATTTGGACTTGAGAGGCATGAGGTTTTTATAATGCTATTTAGACTATAATTAATATATGATCATCATTCCATCGTGATAGGAATCCAAATATTTTACCTAAAGGGCATGCCACTTTTCCCCTATTTTGAGAAAACTTTAAATTTCTAAAAGTTGAGCATCAAGAAAAAGACAAAAAAATATATGCTCTGTAAGAAAAAATAACAAATCACAGTTTCATTTAAAAGAGTACTTCAACTATAGATGATAGATGTTCAAACCCACTCTTGATATACAAATTATATTCTTTAAGCTCCCCTCATTTTAGGTAAATGCCTTCTTGTAGTATATCTAGGGGAGATATTATGGGGTACAGAGGGAGGTACCCAAGGGAATAATGTAATAATGTAATGGGACATATTTAATAAATAAAGTGGTTAACCCACATTATGTAAGGGACCACAAGTAGTTAGGAAATAATATGATAAGCCCATTGTAATGGATGTATGATACTCAGAGACCCATAGTAATTACCTATGGTATTGTATGTATAAAGCCTATATAGAGGCTAGAGACTCTCAATTGAGATTTATTGAATATGGCCCATCACATTATTACATTATTCTCTTGGGTACCTCCCTTTGTACCCCATCATATCCCCCCTAGGTATACTACACTTCTTCATAGAATAATCCACATATGAAGGCCTTCAACTAATAGTGACAACTTGCTCCTATCTAAAAATAGAATTCAATCCTTACAGTCACAAATGCTACATAAGCATGTAACTAAAATAATGCAATTGGAACAAAGCTACCAATTTAACAAGAGTTATGACCTCAAAACAAGAACTCTAGCCCTAAAAAACGGTTTTTTTTAATAAAAAACATTTAAAAAACCCTAAACCAAAAAGTGGTGCCACTGGTAGCACACTATTTTTCAGGTCAAAATTACAACATTTTTCTAACATCACATTAAAAAACAATAGAAGACCAATATCATACTACGAAAAAAATTAAAAAACAACATTGAAATTAAAGAATGGTTCTACCAAGAGCGATTTTTTTTAAGGTTAAATTTATATCTCATTTGAAATATTTTCCTTAACAACTTGTACCAATGCAACGGAAGCTTAAAATCAACCATCAAATTGAGCATACATCTAATAGGAATCTTAATCATTTTGATGATCATAATAAAATTAATAGCACCCCAGCATTACAATTGCAATGTTTTTTAAACTATGATCTAGAAAATAGTCATTAGTGTAAACAAAATTAAAAACACCCATTTTTAAAAAAAGTAGCATAACGAACATTTTTTAAATTTTTTAATTAAACAACCAAAATTCAGATTTATAAAAATAAAATAATTTAAAAAAAGATGAATTTTTAAGATAAAAAATTTCTAAACAAACTTTTCTATATATATATATATATATATATATATATATATATATATATATATATATATATATATATATAATATATTTCATAGGGAGCTTCAGTGGAGGAGCAATACCATACCACATGTGTTCATATTGAGGGATATATATCGAGGAAAAAATGACATAATATATTGAGCATATAATGGGGGTAAAGGGTTTTATATTGGTAGGCATAAAAAATGGAGTTCAAAGTTAATGAAAAATATAAAGGGGTATAAAAAAATTTAATGACATACCTACAATATCGAGTGAAAGTAAGGATTTTTTAAATTGGGAAAGTGTATTGGGTTCGTATTGGTAGGGGGGTAAATAATGTGACTTTCAGAGGTATTTTCCAATATGTAGTCAAATTAAAGATATTGTTCAGTATGCCACAAATGCAAGTGATATGTCAGAGGTTCATTGAGTGAAGCCCCCATGTGTGTGTGTGTGTGTGTGTGTTAAAAATAAAACACAATTTAAAACAACAATTGAAAAAAATATATCTGAAAAATAAACTAAAACTAATTTTATATAAGTGAGTGCATATTTTCACTATTATTCATGTTATTAGTAAATTTCCAGAAGAAAAATGTGTAAATGATTTAATATGTTCAACATTTTGGGTGTACACTCCACCCATCATCTAGGATCAAAAATTTTAATGATGTCTAAACAAGTGTTGAGGAATCCTTAACTAGAAAATGGCACAAGGTTTGAAAAAGGCCAAATCAACAACTCGTTTTTGTAGTTTTATATGCATCTTCTTGAAAAAAATTATCTCCTTGAGATATGCCTCTCTATAGAAGTTAGTTATAAGTGAGTGCAGGCATTCACAGTTATTCATGTTGTCAAGAAATTTCCAGAAGAAAATTGTGTAAAGGATTTAATCCCTCTAACATTTTAGGTTGACACTCCACCCATCATCAAGGACCATAAAGCTTAATTATGTATAAACAGGTGTTGAGGACTCCTTAAATAGAAAATTTCACAAGGTTTGAGAAAGGCCAGATCAACAAATCATTTATGCAATTTTATTTGCAGCTTCTCAAATAATCTTATATACTTAAGACATGCCTCTCTGTAGAGGTTAGTTATAAGTGAGTTCATATTTTCACAATTTTTTATGTTGTCAAGAAATTTCAGAAAGAAAATTGTGTAAAGGATTTAATTTTTCCAAAGTTTCGGGTGGAAACTCCACCAATCTTCAAGGACTAGAAATCTTAATTATGTATGAACGATTGTTGATGAGTCCTTAAATAAATAAAAAAGGTCACAAGGTTTGAGAAAGGCCAGATCAGTAACTCGTTTCTTCATTTTTATGTGCATATTCTCGAATAATCTTATCTCCTTGAGATATGCCTCTCCATAGAGGTTAGTTATAAGTGAGTGCATATTTTCACAGTTAGTTAATGTTTTCAAGAAATTTTCGGAAGAAAATTGTTTACAGGATTTAATCCATCCAATGTTTCAGGTGGACGCTCCACCCATCATTAGGGACCAAAAAGCTTAATGATGTCTAAATGAGTTCTAAGAAGACATTAAATAGAAAACATCAGAAGGTTTGAGAAAGGCTAGATCATCAACTCGTTTCTGCATATTTATATGTACCTTCTCGAATAATCTTATCTCCTTGAGATATGCCATTGCATAGAGGTTAGTTATAAGTGGGCGTATATTTTCATATTTATTCATGTTGTTAAGAAAATTATGAAAGAAAATCATGTAAAGGATTTAATCCTTCCAATGTTTTGGGTGGACACTCCACCCATGATTATATTGGGTTGTGTTATATTCTTTCCACAACTAGCCCACGTAGTTAACTGGGGGATTAGAGAGGGGGTGGAGCCCCCCTTCGTTGCGCTGATTGTGTAGCGAGGGGGGGGTCATAGGGGGGTTGAGGTGTACCCGTAACCCCACTTATGGTTTTGTCCATGATTTTCGCACATATTTTTGGACGGACCCACCTATGGTTTTGTGCATGATTTTCGCACATATTTTTGGACGCAATGGTTTTCAATCCATGGTATTGGACGTGATGGTTTTCGGTCTATGGTATTGGATGCTTCAGCATGTATAAATATGTATTATAACATTGGAAAGAACATAATGAAAAAAAATCAAGCTAATAGTCCCGGTTCTAGGATCCAGGGGAAAATCTCTGTGTATATGTGTTTTATGTGTTATGCTCTCACATTGTTTATTTTCCGTGTTTTAGAATTCATATGCAAGTAATTTCTGTATGGGGTTAAAACCTCCATTTGGTATCAGAGATATTTTGGCTTCAATAAGACACCTTTGTTAGTGAGGGGTTTCGCTCGGGCCTGTGGTAGACCCTATTCAGTGGGAGATCTGCGAGAATTCTAGTAGTGAAAGAAGATGGCGAGAAGTGGAAAGATAGAGATCAAGAAATTTAATGGTCAGAGTTTTGAGTTGTGGAAAATCAAGATGGAGGATCTATTGGTGGATAAATATCAGTGGATCGCGGTAGATCCGGGTACTAAACCAACAGGAGTGTCCGATGAAGAATGGAAGAATTTGGATCGAAAGGCAAAGATCATAATACAATTGTGTGTCTCAGATTTAGTATTGCTTAATGTATTAGGGGAAGCTACAGCGAAGGCTTTGTGGGAAAAGTTAGGGACTTTGTACCAATCTAAGACTCTGGTGAATAAACTGTTCTTGCGGAAAAAGTTGTATAACATGAAGATGAAAGATGGAGACTCGATGACAGAGCATATGAACGCATTTAATACTGTGGTAAGTCAGTTAGCATCTGTTGATATTAAAATTTTAGATGAAGATAAGTGCATTAGTTTGTTGCGTTCTCTACCAGATTCGTGAGATAGTCTGGTCATTGCAATAGGTAGCAATGCAAATGCCTTGCAGTTTGATGAAATAGTCTCATCCTTGCTGACGGAGGAGATGAGACAAAAAAATATGGAGAGCCAGAATGGTGATGCCTTGTCTGTATGAGGATGGTCCCAGAACAAAAACAAAAATAAGAGTCATCGATTGGGAGATCTAAATCTAGAGGAAGATCTAAATCTCTAGGAAAACACGTAAAGGTGGTGTGCTGGAAATGTGGAAAGGAAGGGCACTACGAAAGGGACTGTAAATCTAAAGCTCCTGATAAAGGAAAGGGATTTGATGATGCTCCTTCTGTAGAGGCGAAAACCACCTTAGATGAAGGTGGGGATGTGTACTTGGCATCTTCAAGTACACATGTAGATCATGAGGCATGGTTGATTGACTCGGGTGCATCCTTTCACTTCACTCCCCATAGAGAGTGGTTCTACAAGTATGAGAAATACGATGGTGGTGATGTCTTCTTAGGGGATGATAGGAAGGCTAGAATCATTGGTCACAGAAAAATAAAATTGAAGTTGTAAGGTGGAAAGGTTAGAACACTTCCGGGTGTTCTGTATATTCCTGCATTGGCCAGAAATCTGATTTTTGTAAGCAAGTTGGATGATGCAGGTGTAAAAGCAGTGTTCGAGAAGGATGCCTGCAAGATGGTTCGAGGAGCACTGGTATTAATGTGGGGAGTTTAGATTGGAACTCTGTACAAGCTGCAAGGTAGCACGATTGTTGATGGGTGCAATAGTTCTGTGGTTCCTAAAAGTGGAGCAGAAAATCTAGTGGTATCTGGAGAGAAGACCATGCTGTGGCATCAAAGGCTTGGACATATTGGAGAGAAGGGCCTTCAAATACTTCATGGTAAAGGTATG
>APFE030644121.1:99395-155300 GCA_000404065.3 Pinus taeda | reverse complement strand
GTGGAAATAATATAACACAACCCAACAATCTCCCACTTGTTGTTTTCTTTCCACAGGGGGCCACAGGAGAGCTTAGTCATTTTTCAAACCCTGAAACACCCATTGTTTCTCTACACCAAGAGAACTTCTCAGAGCTAACAGATTTTGTTAATGCATTTGCAGTATTCTTCAAAGTGTCCACCTTTACCAGCAACACCTTTTTGTCTTCTATCATATCCCTCACAAAGTGATCTTGAACATCAATGTGCTTTGTCTTTGAATGATAAGCAGGGTTCTTTGCCAAGAAAATTGCACTTTGGCTGTCACAGTCTATCCTTATAGCTCCCTGTACTAACCCCATACTTGAACACAATCTCTGCAACCAAACTGCTTCCTTGCTTGCATGAGTGGGTGCCATGTATTCTGCCTCTGTAGTTGATAGTGCCACTACAGATTGTTTCTTACTCATCCAACTTATTGCACCTCCAAATAGGTTAAACACATACCCACTTGTAGATCTTCTCTGATCCAAATCTCCAGCCTAGTCTACATCAACAAAGCCATGAATATCCAACATCCTGTCCAATCCTAATCTTTCTTGGTAGCACAAACCATAATCACTAGTGCCACGTAAATACCTGAAAACCCGATTCACTGTTGTCCAGTGCTCTTTCCCTGGTTTTGACATAAACCTGCTCAATACTCCCACTGCATGTGCAATGTCTGGTCTAGTACAGACCATTGCATACATCAGGCTACCGATTGCACTTGCATATGGAACATGGGACATGTCCTCTTCCTCTTCTTGTGTCTTGGGACACTGTTCAGAAAATAACCTCACACCTACAGGAATAGGAACCTTCACTGGTTTACTATCCTGCCTATTAAACCTCTGCAATATTGTCTCGGCATACTTCCTCTGGTTTAACCAGAGCTTCTCTTTGCCCAGTCGCTTTTAATTTCCATGCACAAAATATAGTTTGTAGCACCAAGATCTTTCATGTCAAACTTGGAGGACAATTGGGTCTTCAAATCTTGGATAATTTATTTTTCATTTCCAACCAGAAACATATCATCCACATACAAGACCAGATAAAGAACATGGTCACCAATTAATTTAAAATACAAACAGTGATTTACTTTGCTTCTAGTGAAGCCAAGTCCTCATATAAATGTATCAAATTTTTGATACCACGTCCTTGGTCACTATTTTAACCCATACAGAGACTTCTTTAACTTGCATATTAGTTCTTTCTTACCCTTCACCACAAATCCTAGGTTGCTTCATGTATATTTCCTCTTCCAAATCCCCATGAAGAAATGTTGTCTTCACATCCATCTGTTCTACCTCAAAATCAAAAGCAGCAGCAACAGATAAAAGTAATCTAATAGAAGTTACCTTGGCAACAGGAGAAAAAATATCACCAAAATCAATTCCCGGCACCTAGGAATAACCTTTTGCTACCAACCGAGCTTTGTATTTCTCCACCTTCCCTTCTGCATTTGTCTTCTTCTTGAACACCCATTTGCTGCCAATTGGTTTCCTTCCAGCCGGCAACTCCACCAGATCCCAAGCCTCATTTTTGTGCAAAGATGTCATTTCATCAACCATGGCCTCTTTCTAGAGTTTTCCATCCTCTGAATCTACTGCTTCCTTCACAGTTCTAGGATCGTCGTCAATAATAGATAAAGCAAAATTTGAAGAGAAAGAAAATGGACTATACCTTTATCGCTGCCTTCTTTCTCGAACAGATCTTCTCACACCCAGAGTTTGTGGCTCTTCATCTTCTGATTCCTCCTTTGTTGTAGATTCTGATTCTTCCTCCTTAAGCTCAAACTTTATCATCTCAAGTTCATTTGGTTGGTCTTCATGTTTAATAACATCTTTACCTCTCTGAACACCACATCTCGGTTGTACACAACCTTCCGTGTGACTGGGTTCCAAAGCTTATAACCCTTTAAACCATCCTTATTCCCAATAAAGATGCACTTTTCATATTTAGTATCAACTTGGTTTGTTTCTCCTTTGGAACATGTACATATGCATCACATCCAAATACCCTCAGATGTGAAAGAGAGGGTTTCTTACCAGTCCATACCTCTCGTGGAGTCTTATCCTCCAATGCTAATGAAAGTGACCTGTTGACCAGGTACCATGCAGTATCCACCACCTCTGCCCAGAATTCCTATCCTAACTCGGCACCACTAAGCATGCTTCTTGCCCTTTCCATCAACATCTTATTCATTCTTTCTGTAACTCCATTTTGTTGAGGTGTATATGGAGTAGTCTTCTATTGTGCTATACCACACTTCTTACAGAGTTCTTCAAATTCCTTGCTGCAAAAATCTTCACCGTTATCTGTCCTCAGCACCTTTATCTTCTTCTCTGTTTAATTTTCCACGAGAGCCTTAAATTCTTTAAACTTGTCAAAGGCTTCTGATTTCTTCTTAAAGAAATATATCCATGTATTCCTTGAGAAGTCATCTATAAATGATACATAGTACACAAACTTACCTAGTGATGGAACCTTCACAGGTCCAAACACATCACTATGCACAAGTTCTAATACATGTTTTGCCCTCTTACTACCAGAGGGGAAACTCACCCGATTCTGCTTCCCATATACACAATTTTCACAGAAATCAAAATCCAGAGAGCTATTACTCATACCTTCTACCATACCTTTACCATGAAGTATTCGAAGGCCCTTCTCTCCAATATGTCCAAGCCTTTGATGCCACAACATGGTCTTCTCTCCAAAGACCACTAGATTTTCTACTCCACTTTCAGGAACCATAGAACTGTTGCACCCATCAATAACAATGCTACCTTGCAGCTTGTACAGAGTTCCAATTCAAACTCCCCGCATCAATACCAATGCTCCCCGAACCATTTTGCAGGTATCCTTCTCGAACACTCTTTTTACACCTGCATCATCCAGCTTGCAAAATCAGATTCTCGCCAATGCAGGAATATGTAGAACACCCGAAAGTGTTCTAACCCTTCCACCTTGCAACTTCAACTTTACTTTTTTGTGACCAATTATTCTAGCCTTCCTATCATCCCCTAAGAAGACATCACCACCATCGTATTTCTCATACACGCAGAACCACTCTCTATAGGGAGTGAAGTGAAAGGATGCACCTGAGTCAATCAACCATGCCTCATGATCTACATGTGTACTTGAAGAAGCCAAGTACACATCCCCACCTTCATCTGAGGTGGTTTTTGCCTCTGCAGAAGGAGAATCATCATATCCCTTTCCTTTATCAAGAGCTTTAGATTTATAGTCCCTTTTGTAGCGCCCTTCCTTTCCACATTTCCAGCACACCACCTTTACAGGTTTTCCTGATGATTTAGATCTCCCTCTAGATTTAGATCTCCCACTTGATGACTTATTTTTGTTTCTGTTCTGGGACCGTCCTCGTACAGACAAGGCATCACCATTCTAGCTTTCCATATTTTTCCATCTCATCTCCTCTGTCAACAAGGATGAGACTATTTCATCAAACTGCAAGGCAGTTGCATTGCTACCTATTGCAATAACCAGACTATCCCACGAATGTGGTAGAGAACACAACAAACTGATGTACTTATCTTCACTTGAAATTTTAATATCAACAAATGCTAACTGACTTACCACAGTATTAAATGCGTTCATATGCTGTGTCACCGAGTCTCCATCATTCATCCTTAGGTTATGCAACTTTTTCCGCATGAACAGTTTATTCACCAGAGACTTAGATTGGTACAAAGTCCCTAACTTGTCCCACAGAGCCTTCACCGTAGCTTCCCCTGATACATTCAACAATACTGAATCTAAGACACACAATTGTATTGTGCTCTTTGCCTTCCAATCCAACTTCTTCCATTCTCCATCGGACACTCCCGTTGGTTTAGTACCTGGATCTACTCTGATCCACTGATCTTTATCCACCAACAGATCTTCCATATTGAGTTTCCACAACTTAAAATTAAATTTCTCGATCTCTATCTTTCCACTATTCGCCATCTTCTTTCACCACCAGAATCGATCTCGCAGATCTCCCACTAAACAGGGTCTACCACAAGCCCGAGTGAAACCCCTCAGCAACAAATGCATCCCCTTGAAGCCAAAATTTCTCTGATACCAAACGTAGGTTTTAACCCCGTACAGAAATTACCTACATATGAATTCTAAAACACAAAAAATAAACAATGCGAGAGCATAACACATAAAATACATATACGTAGAGATTTTCCCCTGGATCCCAAAACCGGGACTACCAGCTTGATTTTTCATTATGTTCCTTTCAATGTTATAATACATGTTTATACATGCCGAAGCATCCAATACCATGGACCGAAAACCATCGCGTCCAATACCATGGACCAAAAACCATCGCGTCCAAAAACATGTGTGAAAATCATGCAGAAAACCATAGGTGGGTCCGCCCAACCTAACATAGGGTCCAAAACCAAAATTTTCTGGGGCACTGCCTCGGACCCCATAAAGTGGGGTTACGGTATGCCTCAAACCCCATGTGACTCCCCCACCACTACACAATCGGTGCAACGAAGGGGGGCTCCGCCCCCCCTCTAACCCCCTATTCAACTACGTGGGCTAATCGTGGAAAGAATATAACACAACCCAACAGCCTATAACCTTCTTTAAGCATGAAACATGGAAAATTGTGTGTACCTGCAAAGATGCGAGGAGCTTCAATTTGTATGCCATAAGACAAATATTTTGCAACACCTTGTAAGGGCCATATTACTTGGGTGATAATTTATTATCCTTCTTAGCATACTTGAGGGGAATTTTTTTGTATGGTTTTAGCCATAAAAATACCCAATTTCCCACATCAAAACTTCTTTCACTACGGTGTTAATATGCCTATTGTTCCATTCGATTTTTCACTAGATTTAGGTTATCCTTTAAGAGTTGAAGAACTTACTATTGATGCTCGATGTGATATTCCATTTCTTCAACCTTAGAATTGTCTCCCAAATATGATGTGATGGATGGTGGATGACATCCATAAACCATCATAAATGGGTTCATTTTTGTTGTGGTATGGAAGGAAGTGTTATACCACCATTTTGCCAAAGGTAACAACTTGATTCATTATGTTTGTTTATCAATGCAAAGCAACGAAGATATCCTTCCAAAAATTTGTTGACCATCTCATTTTGTCCATGAAATTGAGGATGATAAGATGAGATATGAGCTAATTGAGTACCAAGACAAGAAAATAATTATGTCCAAAAATTTCCGATGAAAATTGGATCTCTGTCACTTACAATAATCTTTGTGTTTCCATGTAGTTGTTGAATAGTTTACACAAATGCAATAACTATTGTACTAGCTTTGAAAGGATTATATAGTGCACAAAAGTGTGCATACATGGTATCAAATACCACCATAATGACACTCTTTCCTTCAAATTGGGTAAAATTGACATCAAATCCATTGATACCACCTCCCAACACTGAATTGGAATGGATAATGGTTGTAAAATACCTAGGGTATTACTTGTATCAACTTTATTTTGTTGGAAAACCAAAAAAATTCCATAAACTTCTAAATATCATATTTAAGGTTATTCAAAAAATTCCTTCTTTTCCTTGTGCTAAGTTTTTAAAAATCTTGAGTGCCCTCCTAAAGGAGAGGTGTGCAATTCCAAAAGAACCTTTTGTTTGAGTTGGGAGTTCTTACATAGATATAAACGACATTTGTACCACAGTGAATTATTTTTGCATATAAATGTATCTGATGCATTGGGATCTTGTTGTAACTTTTGAATGAGTGTCCACACCTCTTCATTATTCTTCCATTCATCCCTTGCTTCATTTACCCAATCAGGTTGGATAATAGAATTGGCACAGAGAAATGCCTCCACATCCTCATCCCTTCTTGAGAGTGCATCTTCAACATAAAATGTCTTCCCTTTTTTGAATATGATTTCAAATTCATAACCCAACATCTGTGTGACCCATTTTTGTTTCTCTTATGAACGTAATATTAGTTCCAAGAAGTATTTAATACTATCATACTTTTTTTTACCTTGAAGCATATTCCCATTAGGTAAGGGCGTCATTGCTTCAGTGCATGTAGTATTGACAACATTTTCTTCTCAAAAATAGGTTTGCGTAAATCCTTTCCCTTGATTTGAAGACTTTCAAAAGAAATGGGTCTTCCTTCTTGCATCAAAATAGCACCAATGACATTTCTTGAGGCATCGCATTCCACAATAAAGGTTCTTGTGAATTCTAGTGTAGCTACTACCGAAGCTCGGCACATTACCTCTTTAAGATGTTCAAAGGCTTTAGTTACTTTTGGAGTCTAAAAAAATACATATTTATTTAGTAATTTTGTTATAGGTGCTACTATTTTCCCATAATTCTTAAAAACAATGTGATAATACCCTTTCATCTCGAGAAATTCTCGAAGGTTCCTTAAGATTGTGGGGATTTTCCATTCTTGATGGTTTAATTTTGTTAGGGTCTAGCTTAACACCCTCATGAGATACAATATGGCCCAAATATTCCACTTCCTATACCCCAAAGAAACATTTGGAGGGTTTTACATATAATTGTTTATCCTCCAATAGTTTGAGCACCCTCTCAAGATGTTGAACAAGATCTTTCCAACAGTTGTTGTAGATTAGTATATCATCAAAAATACTAACACAAATTTTCTAAGGGTTTGAAAGTGGAATTCATCAAACCTTTAAATGTGGAAGGTGTATTAGTAAGTCCAAAAGGCATGACCAAAAATTGATAATGACATTCATGAGTTATAAATGTTGTTTTCG
Organism: Pinus taeda; assembly: GCA_000404065.3. Taxonomy (NCBI): domain Eukaryota; kingdom Viridiplantae; phylum Streptophyta; class Pinopsida; order Pinales; family Pinaceae; genus Pinus; species Pinus taeda. The sequence goes on along the minus strand of APFE030644121.1, from coordinate 148,523 downwards.
GAATTTATTATATATTCATTCTAATTTGATGATATCCTGAACGAAGATCCAACTTGATGAAATAAATTGCTCTATGTAGTTCATCCAAAAATTCATCAATGGTAGGAATGGGAAATTTATCTTTAATAGTGAGTTTGTTGAGCTCTCTATAATTTGGACACATTTTCCATGGTTCATCATTCTTGTGCATCAATACTACTGGAAAGGAGAAAGAACTTTGGATAAGTTGAATTATACATGCCTCTAGCATTTTTGCAACCATATGTTCGATTTCACTCTTCTGGGAATATGGAACTGTAAGGTATTATTTTGGGAGGAACACTTCCTAGAATCAAGTGAATAGCATGATCATGATTGTGAATAGGTGTGAGACCTTTATGAGTCTCAAATACCTTGGAATGATTGTCAAGGATTCTTTGGAGATCTGGAGAAATGGATTACTTAGATGTTTGAACATCTAGTGAGCATAATTGTGCAATTATCTGTTGTTGTTCCTTCTTCAAAATATGTGTCATTCCATTAGAGATGGTTATATTCCTAGGTTTCCCTGTTATATCCCTTAATTCAATTTTTTTCCTTATGAGAAAACTTTCGTGAAAAGTTCTTGAAAATTAAAAGTTATTGTCCCCAAAGAGTGTAACCATTAGAATCCTAATACAACATCAGCACCACCCATTGGAATGGAAAGAATTGAACTATTCAATACATATTCCCCCATGGTTAGATTGATATTATGGCACTTCTCTGAGAAATTTATAGTCCCTCCATTTGCAACCATCACTTAACACTTTGGTGCTAGATATAGAAAGAAATTCAAATCATTGGCTATCTTAAAATGAATAAAATTATAGTTGAATCAATAAACACTATTACCTTTTTCTTCTTGATATATCCTTATATCTTGAGAGTTTTAGGAGCGGTAATTTTTTCCAATTCATTAAAATATATGATCGGATTCTTTTCTTCTTTTTCAACACCTGGGGTTGGTTCTTGGTGTATATCTTCTTCTTTTGATGTTTCTTGTTCATTTTCTTCCTACTTATTGCCATAATTTTGCTTTCATCTTTTCTCACCACCCTAAATGCATTCTCCAGTGACTTAGGTTCCCACAAGAAAACCTCATGTTGGATGTTATCCTTTAAGGTCCCTATGAAGACATCAATCATATGCTCCTCTGGAATATCATTTACCTTGATATTCAATATTTGGATGTCCACAATGTGCTTCCCAACTAAATAATTTTGTTTGATATTTATCAATTGGCTAAAGAAGCTATTGTTCTTTATATCCTTATAACATGCTATCAATTTCTCAGTAAAAATTGTCCAAGTGACAAGCAATTTAAGCTAACAAATCCATCGATAGCACACAAACTGATTGGTTCTAAATATAAAGATCTAATGCTTTCCTTTTGTATGTGTTGCATATTTTGTAGATAAAAGAATTTATTCATCTATAGTATCCACATTACTAGATACTTACCATTAAACTTCATCATATTGATATTTGGAATATGGTTGGTATTCATCCCAATTTAGGAGTCTCTAAAGCCATGATTCACATTCATTTTATTTTCATCATGAGTTTCATAGAATAGCTTGTCACTATTAGGAAGCATTTCTTGTAGCAACTTTGTCAAACCTTCTTTCAAACCTTCCATTTCTGCTTTTAAACCATCCATGTCCCATTTTACTTCTACTTTTAAGCCCTTCATCATAGCTTCTAGTTCATATTTGGTTACTCTTTGTGAGAGTGAAATTTGTTGCACTTGGTCCTGTAATTTGGATGTATCATGTTGCATTTCTTCCTATTCATGCATCATAGTAGAGATTTCTGAGGCCTTAATGGGCGTAGAACATTTTTTGGGAGGTATTGTGGAACCAAATAATAATATATATGCTTTACTATGCCCTTCAAATCACTTCAAACTTATTTTTGAAACAAAATCTATGCAAATTTTAAAATACAGACCTTTTAAGGGATTGATTTTGATATTGTCAGTCTAGGTGGCCTTGAAACTATTGTATCTATGTCATTTCGGTCTCCCATAGGTCAGATTGAGATTGGATTCTTGAAGTTAAAGTTATGTCAAATCTCACACGATGACTTGATTATGGATTGGTTCAGTAGAGCAAACTTTTACGGGATGCCATGTGTCATTGTTTCCACCTTTGAACCTAAAAATCATACCAGAGAAACTAGAGTTCATGAAATTTCATCAATTTTTACAAAATTCAAATCTGATGCTCGAAGGGAAAGTTATGACAATTTTCCCCAAGACACCTATTTGAGACTGAATTTTGGAGCATGCATAAACCCTGACTTCCTTGAACCGTATCTCTAAAAATATAGTGAACCAAGGTCTAAAATTGTAACCAGATGTTCATTAAGATAGTTTTATGAACTGAGGCTTCACATAAAAAGAAAAAAAAAATTATAATGAAAATTCAACAATGACATGTTTGAAGTAGTAAAACCCTAGGATCAAGAGATCTAATACCAAATGTTATGTATCCAGACAAAAAAGAGCACGAAAACATAATAAAAGATAGATCAATGACTAGATAATAAACCACTTTGAGGGGGAAACCTCCCTTTACATCACATAAATGAAAAATTATTGGATGATTCAAATGACAAGACCTTGGTATATATAGGAGTCCAAAGGGTCAAACTATAATTATGGCCTACATAACAATAATAATGTAAGGGCACAACAATAATAATAGTGGGATTCTATGGGGATAAACAATAAAAATATGGGGGATACACTAGTATTATAGGAACCTGACATTATCCTTGTTTCTGACTACTCTTAAGCATTCATGTGTGTGTGTTCTAAGAGATATATACTACTAGATTACGAACTATTTTGTAATTTAGATGGCTTTTGTCACCTACTTACTATTCCAATTCTATAACTTTCATTCAATGAGAACTTATTAGATCAATATACTGACTATTTTGGAGTTGTTATAGTAAGTTAACCATCCATTTTTGTCTTGTATCTCATCGAGTTATTTTCTTGAATATGTAGTTGTATATTTACTAGATATGTACTTTCTACCTCTTCTTTATCCTTCTCTACTAACTAGATTACATTTTATCTAAGTTCATTAAATAGTTTTAGTTTAGAATTTGTATACCCTTATTATGACGATTACCCATAACTCATAGAATTCTTGAGAAAATCGAGAATTATTACTAGGGAATAATCCCAATGGGTCTCTTATACAAAATGGTGTGAGGTATAATTGAGTATACTGATTTTTTTGTAGCATTAGGAGGTATTCTCGCATGCTAAAGAAGTCTCCAATTCAGCCTAAGAAAATTAACAAAGAATAAATTAAAAATTTGGGGCATCAAGTCGGTCGAGGAAGACTAGTTGACCCAACAATGTGAAGGGATGTGCCCATTGGACTAGCTCAGCCCAATTCGACTAGTATATATACATGATGTGATACATTTCTGATCTTTAGTCATCAACATATTATCTCTTCTAGAGAAGTCATACATGTGACCAGAATAGGCCAAGTTGAGTAGAGTTTGACTGAGTAATTGGTTTGAACGGTGATTGGAATTGACCAGAGTACGAATTTGACAGCGAAAGTAGACTCAGTTGACCGCAGATTGACTCCAAGGCCCATAGGGATGAATTTTGATCGCAAGCTGGTTTTTTTACCAATGGTCAATTATGTGTATTTTGGTTGGTTTTACCAGTGTTGTCTTTCTAGAAAGAGACTAGGTTTGACTATATTTTGACTTAGATTTTGGCACAAATTTCTAGAAATTTTGAATTTGTAAACCTTGTTGAAGAATAACTTCTCCTAGAAGAAAATTTGTTGGGTTTTCTCCCAAGTTTTTGTTTCCCAGTGTAAAATTTTGTCTTTGTTTCCAAGTTTTTGTTGCCTCTGATATTTACTATTTCTGTCGCATTTACTTTTTTAAATTTTCTAAAGTGTAATTGCTCAAGGATATCGGAGGCATAATAATATTGTATGGAAATCATTAGCTTGTAATTACTTAGCAAAAAGTTATATTCTACAATGATCTTGAACAAAAATTAACATGGTATCAGAGCCTTATTGAGAGAGTAGCCATGGAAGTCATTCCAGAGCTAGAGGGAGCTAAGGAGAAATAAGAAAAATGAAGCCAAGGTTTAGGAAGATGTAGCACCTCTAAGGCCCGAGGTATAGGCTGAAATTTTTTCCTAAGTAAGCAACTCAGCTAGGCTCAAGGAAGAATTTAGACTTGTGGAAGAAGCAATTGAAGAGTTTCATACCTCATGAACTAAAACAACAAGGAGCAAGGAGGTTGAGACGCAAGTTTAAGGGATTTTTTGTTTTGGTTAAAGCATTCTTGAAGCTATTTTGAACATACTTTGAAGCACATATTGGAGTATGTTTGGGACAGAATTCAGACCTAATTAGGACCTATGTTTTTCCCTAAACTCATATCCATTGCAACCCTTATTTGGTACTATTATAGATCTATTTTCAGACTTCTTGAGCCTCATTTTTAGCCTTGTTGCAGTTGTAGTTAAGCTTAGATTCAGCCCCTGTGGTAACCTTTGATTTGGCCTTGTGGAAACATCATATTTGGCCCTATGGTAGCCTCAAATTTGACCTTGTTGGAGCCTCAGATTTCGTCTTGTTGCAACCTCATGCTTGGCCTAATAGGAGCCTTAACCTTTACAACCCTAGTATCAAGCAATTTTGGAGCCTATTTTGGAGCAATTTCAAAGCCTATATAGGAGTCGTTTTGGAGCACGACTTAGCATTGCCGTAGTCCTAACTTGAAGGTTCATTTTGGAGTGTTTTAGAGGCATATCCTAGATCTAGTAAAGACGATGAATTGACAACAATTGAAGAGAGGTTGTGGCAAAGTTGGATGAATTTATTAAAGGTGATGGTGAGCATTGGTTCGATGTTGAAACAACTGTAAAAATTTTGCGTGGGGCATGATATCGTGAACATGCAATGTATGTTATGAAAAAGGTTTGGAAGCATGAATAGTATTTAAATATATTGTTAGATGATTTTGATAGTTATGATGAAGCTTTTGAGTATATCTTAAGTGTTGAATCAACTCAAGCTACAATTACAGTCAAGGAATATGTGATGCCTCTAAGCACATTATACGTTTCCAAGTTTCTCTTATAGATTTGTTAGAGATAGGGTTTACAATCCTCATTAGTTTCTTTCCTTAATTAAGAGATAAGTACTTCCAATCATATTTTTCTTCCTTAATTATTATTATCATTTTGATTTTTGGTTAGCCTCTTGTCCTTGCATTTTTTTCTTAGTTATAAAAGAATTTCTTCCATGGCCTCGTGAATGGAGTTTGCAGAAAGGAATAATGGGTACATTATGGAGGCTACCAAAGAATGGGTATAGTGTGGAGGCTACCAAGGCGATGATTCATGCATAAAATGGAAACATTGAGAAGTACTAAGTAAGGCTTATAGGAAGAGGGTTCTCTCAAAAAGAGGGAATCAACTACGAGGAGACTTTTTGCTTTAGTTTCCATATGGTCAAATTCTTGTATGGCCCATGGGATCGAGCTTAGACTCAGTAGAAGTGATTGATGTTTGAGAGCGAGGATTGTATAGATTGTTAGGACATCTAGAACCATGCTATATGACCATAAGAGCTTCTAGTTCTAAGGGAGAAGACAATCAAGAAAAATGAAAGGAGAAGCCTTCCAAGAGGATGTCATGGGTGTAGATTTGCAAACAAGATTCTCAGAGATAGGAGGTATCTAGGAGCTATATGCCTTTGATGACAGGATCATGTTAGACAAAAGAGTATGCTTCATTGTCAAAGGGATTTAGCCTCAAAGTTCGATAAGAAGGATCTTGGCCTGATGCATTATTTCTTTGGATTGAAGTTGTAGAGACCTGAGGATATCTTCCTTGGAAAGGGGAAGTACAATGACTAGATTTTAGTGGACATTCAGTATGATGACTACAATTATATGGCTACACTTATGGTGACCAATCTAAATATGTTGAGTGATTTCACTTCATATTTAGATTTGGTGGATTCTGTGATGAATAGGTAGTTGATTAGATCATTGATGTAGTTGGTTAACACCGGGCCCAATATTTGCTTTGTATAAGCACCCTTATCTATTTTATGGTTGAGCCAAGGCATGTAAATTGAGTTATAGTGAAGCACATGTTTAGGTACCTACATGGTACAGGTTGATATGGTCTGAGATGTCTTAGCTGGTGAAGTGAGGTTGTAGGGATATATATATTCATATTGAGCATGGAGTGCATAGGACAAAAAGATCACCTCGTGGATGATGCTTTAGCTTGGGATCAACTATGATATCCTAGTTTAGCAGGAAGAAAAATTTTTCCACACTCAATATAGAAGATGTAGAGTATCACAACCAGTTTCACAAGTTGTGAAGTAGTTTGGATTTGAAATATTCTTGCAAGAATATTTTATCAGGTTACTTCATTTGAGACATGGTGTAAAGGGGAGTAGTGAATTTCAATTATATATCCAGAGACAAGTAGATTGCGGGCATTCTCACTAAGCCTCTATCTAGATAGAAGTTTGTATACTTCATAGAAAAGCTTTGCATGATGCAAAATGTCTCCCTTGATTGAGACGGAGTGTTGATGTCTTTGCAGGATTGGGTATACCATCTCCTGAGAAATCAAAAGGAATCTATTGGGTCATGTTGATTTGACCAGAGGATATGGATACATTCATATAAGAAGCCAAAAGGATTTGGTTGGGTCATGTTGATTTGACCAAGAGTGAATGGCCCAGGGAAAATTGCAGATTGGACAAATCTTCTCCTAAGAAGTGAGAAGGGCTTGGTTGGATAATGATGATTTGACCATAGGATATATATGAATTTTTTCTAAGAAACCATAAAGGAATTTGGGTCAGCCATGCTGATTTAGCCAAGGATGCATGGTCCAGGGCTAGATCCTCTCGTGAGAAGCCATGAAGTAGTTTGGATAGGTCATGTTGATTTGACCAAAGGATAATGATACATTACCTGAGGATCCATAAATAACTTTGGTTAGGCAACGCTAATTTGGCTAGGGGTAAATGGCCCAGGATACTCACATTTTCTACTCCAAGATGGAGTGATTTATAGATAAGCATCAATATAGAAAGCTCATGAAATTTTCATATGTAAGAGAAATTTCAACTAATGGGAAATTTATTGCAACTAAGGAGAATACCTTCCTCGCTAAGAGGGAGTTTTGATTTTTTGTAGAATTGGGAGGTATTCTCACATGCCAAAGAAGTCTCCAAGTCGACCTAAGAAAATTATCAAAAAAAAAAAATTGGGGCATCAAGTCATCCCAACAAGGTGAAGGGACATGTCCCTAGAGCTAACTCACCCACATTTGAATAGTATATATGCATGATGTGATACAAAATTCTCAATCAACAATCATCAACATCGTCTCTCTTCTTGAGAAGTTGCATATGTGTTAGGAAGAGGTCAATTTTACCAGAGTTTCACCGAGTAATATGTTTGAACATTGATCAGAGTTGATCATTGACCAGAATTGACTTTAATACAAATTTGAACACTAAAGAAAACAACAGTTGGTTGTAAATTGAACACACGGGGAACAAGTCCAAATTTTAACCACAATATAGCTATTTAACTAGTGTTGACTTTTGTGTATTCTAGTTGGTTTGACCAACATTGAATTACTAGAAATTGACTAGGTTTGACTAGTATTTTGACTTGGATTTTAGCATAGATTTCTAGAAAATTTGGATTTGTGAACATTGCTGAAGAATAATTTCTCCTAGAAGAAAATTTGTTGGGTTTTCTCCCAACTTTGCATTTCCTAGGGTAAAATTGTTGTCTCTATTGTGCATGGTATTATTTCTATGATCTTTACTCTTTTCATTTCATTTACTGTTGAAATTTTTTGAAATGTAATTGATCAATGATATTAGTGGGATGTCAATTTTTTATGGAAAACATTAGGAAGTAATTAATTTAGCATAAAATTTTATTTTATTGCACTCTTGTATAAAATCAATAGCTTCCTTTTACCGCAGAGAACCTCTTGACTTTTTATGGGACATTTATCCCTATCAAATTTAATTTAGTGCTAGAAGGAAGGCCCCAAATCACATGGTTGGTAGCAACTCTCAATCATACCGTTCAGATATTCCTAGAGATGAAAATTCATGCACAATAGCCTCATACCCCTCTAATATTTCCTAGCCATACTGAAAAGGAAACAAGCTACAAATACTTTTTCCCTTTTGAACCAAGACACGTTGGTTTTTCCCCCGAAGAACAATTGTATTCTATTATCTGCTCTAAATTAATCACATTTAGATGCATCACTTGTTCATATGATAAGGAAATCAAACAACTATTTGTAGCTCCTCTCCTCTAAAGGCAAAATTCCACTCAAATACCTCTCACCAAAGAAGTTGTTTTGGTTGATTACATTAAAGACCTTGTTAAACCATCCCTCGATGACATCTTTGAACCTTTTAATCAAATCTCCCTTACTCCATCTGGTTCTCCTCTTCATACTACTCATAGTGACCACATTCATACATCTTCTAATTCTGAGAAAGAACTTACTTACTCTTAGGGAATGGCAAGTTAACCTCAACCTAGGTGGCTATCACAAGGGGCATTTAATTTGTATCCCTCATTCCATCATCTCCCTAGGTGCCCTAGAAGGCTCTTTCAAAATTATGATTCTAAAAAATATGTTATTCCCGAAGATCATTTAAATAACTTATGTCTATTCTTTCACCTAATGGACATTGAACATGAAGATGTATCCTACAATATATTTCCATATACATTTGAGAATAAATCAAGCACATGGCACTACCATATTCTAGCTACCTCAATACCTAGGTGGGATGCTTTTGAAAGAGCCTTCCCAAGAAAACTTGGAGAAGAAAACCCCCAACCGCACTCTTTAAAGAGCTCATTGGAGAATAAAAATAAGGTCAAAGACTTCAACCATAATTTCACTACTCTGTTGAAGAAGATTCATGTTGATTCTCAACTTGTTGATGCTATGTCGATTGAATATTACACTTCATCTCTTAATTATTCTATATAAATGTTTGTGAAGGGAGAAGAAGAGAAAGAACTTACTAACTCTTAGGAAATGGAAAGTTAACCTCAACCTAGGTGGCTATCACAAGGGGCATTTAATTTGTAGCCCTCGTTCCATCATCTTCCTAGGTGCCTTGAAATTATCTTTTCAAAGTTTGATCCTAACAAATATGTTACTCCTAAAAATCATTTAAATAACGTATGTATATGCCTGCAACTAATGGATTTCAAACATGAAGATGTATCCTACAAGATATTTCCATATACGTTTGAGAATAAAGCAAGCACATGGCACTACAGTATTCCAGTTACTGCAATACTTAGGTGGGATGCTTTTGAAAGATCCTTCTCAAGAAAACATGGAGAAGAAAAGCCCCAACCATTCTCTTTAAGGAGCTCATTGGAAAAGAAATATAATTTCAAAGAGTTTAGCCATGATTTCACTAATCTATTGAACAAGATTCATGTTGATTCTCAACTTGTTGATGCTATGTCAATTGAATATTACACTTCATATCTTAATTATTATATATGCATGTTTGTGAAGAGATCAGAAGAGAATATTGTTAGACACCTAATCCATTAGGGTTATGGTGTGTTATGTGGAAAATTACTGGAGGTCCAAGAAAACTTGGAAGTTAAATCCAATGGTTCTAATGTTGTATTAATATGAATAATAACTTTAATCCAAATGGATTTTACTCCCATTATTTTTGTGTGAAGATTCCGACAATGGTATTAGTGGGAGAAGATGCCTATCAAAGGCTTGCATGTGGAGAGTTTTGTTCTTGGCTGAGAACATTTTTGAACCTTGAATGCTCCTTACTAAATAAGAATATGCACATGAAAAATTGTTTCTCTTGCTCATGGAAAGAAGTTGACTATTAAAAGAAACAAAAATAAATAAATAAATATGAGGTTTTGTTATTTCATTTAGTTATTGGTTCGAATCAATGCCGAGGAGAAGATTTGTTTCCTGTGATGATCATATTGAATATGTTTGGAATTACAAACTAAAGAGTTTTCTTCACGGTGACAATGATCAAGAACAAAAAGAAGCAAAGGTACAAAAATATTTGATAAAGTGAAAGTCCTTCTCAAAGGCAAATGATATGTACGTGAGTATTTAATAGTTTTAAATATATAGAATATCATTGATATTGGTTTTAAAATGTTATAGATTTGTCATGGAGAAATTGATATTTCAATGGGCTGATGTAAATGAAATCAATGGTGAATATTTATGGGACAGTGAAAGTATTAAAAAAATTGACATATTTTTTTTAATTTTATAAGAGATTTGGTAAAATTTAAAATAACATGATCATTAAATATATTTTCAAGAATGTGAGATCACCAGCAAAGTGAATAAATTTCCTTAAATTTTTATATCACATCCAGTGTTGTGTCTCATAATAAGTGGAGAGAAAGAAACAAAGAGAAATGTGAAATCAAAGAGGAGGAAGATCTCTAACACAAACGTTTTAGGAGGAAGAGTGTGCAAGAAGTTGGTATGCATCATGTGAATGGAACTTACATCAAATTATAGTTGAGCATGAAAGATATTTGAAGAACGATATTGGTAAAGAAAATATTTTTCATTTCTTTAAAAAAGAAAAGAAAAGAAGTAAAAATATATTTTATCAATAAAATTAAATAAAAGAAAATGGAAAAGGAGAAATTAAAAGTAAAAGTGGTTAATTCTAAAATTAATTAACTTGGAGTTGAAAGTGACTGTAAAATTCCAAGACAAGTGGATATGCATGACTATTTTGAGACTTTGCATATTTAAGTGCATGACTGAAGGATTTATAAAAGCTTAGATTATTCACTTCAAATGTAAGAAGGATTTGTATGAGAATAAACCTTTTGGTATGGTGAGTGTGGATGTAAGTGCATCTAGGAGGAAATGCAAAGCCTAATATTAATAGTATTCAAGCCACTACTTATATGAGAGCAGTGCTTTATTTTGAAGGCTAGTCATACCTATTGGAATCTTCTCAATTCCTATAATTTATGTGTTAGATTTGACTACAAAAATTCGGTTGAAAGTTATATTTTATCTAAAATTTGGGTGCCATCTATCTTTTACTTATTAAATTTCGTTGTTAGTGGGTACAGTTTCAGTTGAAGTCAGCACCCTTTTTCAAATTTTATTACAAGTGATTTTTGTGTTCTAAGAAAATGGCCAAAGTTAAGGGAGTATTAGAGTTAGTGAATATTTTGATACTATCTATTGTTGATAACATTGTGAAAATTTGTTGATATCAAAATCTATCTACATCATGCAAAGGAGACGGTTGAGTTTCTCTAACTTGAGTCAAAGCTACAAAAAGATGAGTTATAGTAAAAGAGTTATGATTCTAAACTAGTTCTTTTTTAGAACAACTCCCTCTTTGAGCCTTACTCCCATCAAAAGATAAAGATTAATCATAATAATGTGGCCATTTCAAGAGCATATTTGCATTAAGATACATAGTTTCATCCCTTTTATATGGAAAATTCACTTTTGCGGACAAAAATGAACTCCCTAGATCTAGTGGTATGATCTAGAACAACATAGGGGAAAAAGATAAATGTTTCCCTTAGAGAGATTAGACTACGGAAAATAGACCTACCCAGAATCTGTAGAAATTCCTCCTCTTCTCTTCTCTTGTAACCTCCACTCCTCGCTCCATGCACTATAAATGGAACCTACAACAATGACTAAAACAAGCAAAGGAACTACAATATCCATGTAGAATAATCCAATATCTTTATTCAATGAGGCATCATGGAATTGAAATACAAGAGCATAAGCATAACACAAGTATAGGAAAATCATATACTTTTTATATTAATAAATAAATAAGAGAATTACAACCATATATAGAAGTTGACTTTGTGAATGTCTCCCAAATTGACTTGTCCTTCCTTGTAAGAAAACCTTCACACTCAACCCTAATGCAAATGGATGATGATTCCTTAAGCTCAAAGCAACAACATGAGGGCACTATCAATCTCCAAAAGCCAACCCAGACTCCATGGGAGGCAGTAAATTTATAGGGTGAACATGGTAGTTTAGGATTTACCAATCGAGGCTTGAGATACACATATGAGGGAGGATAAGCTCAAGGGATAAGAGATAAGACCATTAGAGTAGGATCATATAGGCATTCAAGATATCTATGCATGGTAAATGGTTAAAACCACCATAGAATATTTTGGAAGGAGAAGATTCGAAATAATTTTTTAATTTTCCTGAAATCTTAGAACCAGCACACCTACATAATGGAGCAACCTGCACTGATAGTGTTGGTGCTGAGGTATGCAACTTGCACCCAACACTGGTGGACAAACATGAAAAGTGTGTTGGGCCTAAAATCATATCTTTTAAGTAGATAGACCTAGAAAATCATACTTTTTGTAGAATTGATGCTTAGGGATTTGCAAAGGGATTATGACAAAGTGTTCAAGGATATTGATTGATCTGGTTTTCAAGCCTATTGAGCAGATGTGATAAAATGGCATGTAAAAAATTACCCCATAAATTATAAAGTTAGAAGAAATGGCTAAGGACTGAAGTGCTTTACCTTGCAACAAGTATGAATCAAGAACAAATAGGTTGAGATCATCTTCTATTACAATACATATTATCATCATGATATCATTGTTGAGGGAGGCATACCCATACTCAGCATATAAGCCAACATTACGTGTACAATGATCTAGAAGTATTGACCACTAATGACAGAAAGTGGATTCGTGCTTGGATGAATTTTCGAACGATCATAGACATCAAACTTTGTAATATTATATGAACCATGAAATCATAGCTTGAATGGATGGAACTAGACCTGGGGTCTTCTACCTCATCACAAGATAGTACAAGACTTCTAACCATGCGAATAAATGAGGTGCATTCAAACATGGTAGACACCATCTGATTACTGGCCAATGATGTAAGTCGTTAACAGACGTGAGAGAAACCATTGATAACGTTAATTTCTCTCAAGGTATTTGATGAGCACTAGTATTGTAGCAAGAATTTTGCAACTCCTGGGGCTAACAAATTTACTTTATCAACCCGTGGTTCATACAAACTTGGAGGTGACAGTGTTGTATACACAAGAAGATGTGATGGGTCCACTCTTTATCACTGTTGAGCTTGTGATAGACCACTATGACTTCACAAAACAACCTTCTATTGATTCAGAAGAAGCTTTATTACTAATGAGGAAAGGGGAATTTTGCACCAATTGGGAAAACTAAAATATTGTCTACTCTAGTAAGAAAACGTTGAAATCAATTGCTTAAACACGCCACTCATCGAACTAATTTCTAAGAGATTTTGCTTCAAAATAATTCTAAGTTAACATATGTGTAATCCTAACTATCCTAGGCATGCAATCTGAAATAACCAAACATTCTATTGTTGTGCATATGAATGAACACAATAACTCTTTTTTGTTTTTGTCCTCTTTTTGTGAAAATGTGAATGCTAAATCCTCTTGGTGATATGGCAGGTGGGTTAGAGATGGTAGTGAAATTTCAGATGGATTGGGAGGCAAGTAGGGGTCTTATCCTATACTTCAGGATGCTTTTTCCACAAATCGGCCTCAAAACAAGCCACTACAGGTCGTCCTATAGGATGTCCTAATGCTTCCTATAGGATGTCCTAATACTCCTATAGGATCCCCTGTACCCCTACAGGATCCCTGTATTCCTACAGGATCCGGCCGAGAGAAATAGGAGTGATTTGGAAGGTGGTATAGGGCTTAGGGAAGGTTAATGATGGAAGATATAGGGCAAGGGAGTAGCTAGGACTTCTTCAGAGCTCAAAACAAAGTTTGGAAGATGGTTGGATTTGCTCAACAAACCTGGAAAGTTGTTCTTATGGAATGATGAATTAGTTGAGGGACTTGGTGGCATTTGGTGATCATGGATGGATGAGGTTAGGATGGGGTTGTTGGTCATGAGGTCTTCTTACACTATTGAAACTCCTGTACTACATCAATCATTGGCATTTATCCATGAATCATGTCAAACAAGAAAGATTTTCAATCAACTTAAGAAAACATAATTTCATTATCTATTTGTCTAGTTCATGCATAGAAATACTTAAAGAATAATGTGAAACACTAAAATATCTAATACAAGTTTGAAGATATCAGAAATTACAATTGAATCCTATTATTGAACACTGAAAAGATGCTAGCCTAAGTAGCGGAAAACCCTAAATTCTATAAGAAATCATAATTTTGTCTTTTTGGGGTTGAATAGGATTTTTTTCTCAAACAATGATCCCCGAAGAGAGGAGTGAGGCCAAATCCACCTGCTATCAGCCTTTTTGGTATTCCTTTATCTTACTACTAAAGCAATGCACAAATGGAAGCAAACTAATCAAATTCACAACTACTTGCAATGAATAAATGCTAAAACCAATTCAACCATTAATCTCTGAAATCACCTAAGCATACAAGTACAAGAAGAGGGTACTTTTCTGCTAGGGTTGGGCCCTAACCCAAGAGCTTCAGCCCTCTAATTCAACTCATTGTTGGATCAAGGAAATTCTCATTCTCATTATCATATCAGAAAAATTACATAACAATGTTTTGCCACAAAGCTTGAACTCGAAAATGCTTAGTGCTCTTACATAAAAAAAATTGAATCCTAATGAGGCTCTATGCCTCTTTATTTATATAATTGAAGTCTCTGATGACTTCCTTAAATCTAGGGAGGCTTGGCTCCCAAACTCAAGATGAACTGGCTCTTAACTATCACTGGCTCCACTGCTCATGATCTCCATGAATCGACTGCTTGCAACTCCAAGCTAGTGTGATTTGATTGAGGAATATTTGAATGAGTGAGGATTAAATGAGGAGGATATATCTCCTATAATCTCTCCTCCTTGTCTCTTTCGATTTTCTACCCTTAATTAGCCAAAATTTCCATGATTTTCTCTCAAAAACTTGTAATCAATGCACATTAGACCACTAGACATAAAATCTTACTTTTACTCATATCATTAAGCAAAATATAGCTAAAATATGTAAGGAATTATGAGAGGAGTTGATTTTAATAAGCCTGGAGGTGTATTAAGGTCCATATAGTTACCCAATGATGAGTCTCATCATCACCTCCCTACTGAAAGTGTTGCTCATCCTCTGAGCAGCTTAATCTATATCCATGTCCTTCATTGCTCTGGTGGCCTCCCTAACATCCCATGTGTCTGTTGTAGTTTCTTGTTCTTGTGAATAAAATCTTGCCTTGCTCTCTATCTCTTCCCATTGTTTAATTTCTTATTCTTCTTTCCTTCCTTCCATCATTCCTAAAAGTAGTGGTGGATTGAGTCTCAAGGCAATCCAATTGACTTGGAGTCTTTGTAGAGCTTGCTTGTACATCGGTGTTATGTTTAGTGTCTCTCTCATCCTCTAGGGAGAATGGTATTCTCTGATTTTCAGTTTGTAAGGCAAGGTGTTCCATCTCCTTTGGCAAGCTTGCATGTTGTCATCTCCTAGAAATCTAAACATGTCTTCATAATGTGTGGTTTCTTGCTCTTGTGTAGCAAGGTACCTAGGCGCAAGCTTAGGATCATTTGCAATTAGGTTGTGGGTGTTGATGACAGCCATTGGATTAGATTTATCAACTCTTATCATGAGGGGTTTTGTCTCTTCTCTTGTCATTACCTTTTTCATTTCTGCATCTCTTGCTTCCTCGTGATTCATCCATGATGCTAAAGCCATCAATTGCAAGTCCCCTAGTTTTGAATTTGGGTCCCACACTTTCAAATCTATCAAGGCCAAGTTTTGTAGGTAAAACTTGGACATTTTTTTCCCTATCTTCCAAGGTACTTTGATCACATTGATCAGTGAATTGTCTATAATATTGGAAGGGCATAGTGCCTCTCTATGCTAAAGTCTTAATTTGGAACTGTAGCCATTGTTCCTTGAGATACAAGGCACAAGACTTTGTTGGCATCTTGCACTGGATTACCTCTAAGGATAAACTAGCCATAGTTGCCAACTGACTTTCCCTTTCTTGTAGTTTTCCCCTTAGCCATGCATTCTCTACCTCTAACTGAGCTTTCATCATTGCTTCTATGTCCCTTATGTTGCCATCTCCTTCAATTCATCCTCCATGTGCCCTACATCCTCCACTCCTTTTGATTTGGAAATCTACATCCACCTGTGTGTCCTTGCCCTTTCTTTCTCAAGCTCAAAGAATAAGGGGATGGAAAACTTCTGTGAGATAACCCTACCCCCTTCAATGAACCTATAGTAAGAGTTGAAGTTGGGTTGTGGAAGAGGTTCTCTCGGTTCTGGGTCTTCCTTTTTTGTTTCTTGCTGAGTGATACTTTCTTGGTCCATTTTCTGAGTTTCTTGTAGGTTTAGCAAAGTTTCCTGTAAGATGGCCTTTGCTTCATGTAGGCTTTTTGTGTCTCATGTAGGAGACCTTTTCCCTTTGATGAGGCAAACCTTGTGATAGGCCTCCTAACATAAGTGATGGGATATTTGGGAGAGGCTTGTCGTGATGATCCTTCTCCTTGATTTTTCTCAAGAGGAGCTACCTTTTCTTGCTGCTTTGGTGAGTATTCGGTGACAATAGGTATTTTGGTGGGTGTTTTAGGTTTTCCTTGCCTGATCCTTGTGTTTTTTCTTGTCCTAAAGTATAATGGGGTTTGTATTTGTCTCTTCCCTTTTGACTTGATAGGTGTACTTAGGGAAGTAAGAGCAGTTAATGCCTCTTTCTCAGTGGGTTATGGAGATACCCTTGGTGATTCTTCCCCTTATTTGCCTTGAATTGTAGACCTATGCTTTTCCTTCCCTTCTGTTTCCTCTTTTCCATTCTCCTTTTCATCCTTGTCTTTCTCTATCTCTTCTTCCTCTAGTTCCTCACTTTGTTCATATGTCTCTTCTTTTTTTTCTTCTTTTGTCTCTTCTTCATTTTCCTCTTCCTTTTATTCATCTTTTTCCTCCTTTGTTTCCTCTTCATCTTCTTCCTTTGTCTCTTCATCCCTCTCACTAACATTGGGGCTTTTGTCATATGCAAGTGCTTGAATTTCTCCCTTTGTCTGCATGTCTTTGAAAGTTGTCCATGTAATAGGGAGTCTTAGGTTTTGTCAAGAATCTTCTAGGATAAGTTTGATCAACCCATGATGAGCTATTTTTTGATGTTTTCCCTCTTACACTTTGTTGCTCATATCTATCATTGGTTGAAGGAAAAAGGTAGGGTATGCTTAGTCTGTTTTGAGGAGGTGTGTCTGCTCCAAATATCAGTTTTTGGAGAAGTCTGAAATGGTATCCATAGACCACACTGTATCTCCCTTCACATGATATATATTTAATGAGGTGGTAACAAACTTCATTCCAAGGGTCTGGAAGGCTTTCCTTGTTGACCCCATTTTTGTCCTCCATTGCCTCCTCCCCTTCAAAAAATAATTTCTTCTTTTAAAGGGTGTTGTCACCCTTATCTTCTTTTCCAAGGTAACCCTAAAGGGAGTGTGGTGATTATGATTATAATTTCAGGGGTGATTTCTACTGATAGGCCTTTCACTACAGCAATGGCATGGGTGCTAGTGAGGAGTATGAGTGAGAGAGAAAAGTCTCCGACCACCTCATCATCGTATCCTCTCATTCTTTCAAGGAAACCCATCCAATTGTGCCTTGTGAAAATTTCTACTATAGGAGGGTGTTGATGAATTATTACTATGTTTGTGGGTTCTCTCTTGTTAAAACCCCCTGTCATCTTTCCCTTGGTAATTGTGGAGGCTTGTATGGATATAATTCGAAAATTCTAGTGGATGAGAGATTTAAATGATAACTCTGCAATACAATTCCCCTAGACTCCAACTTTCTTAACCAAATGGAGGATTTTTTCTTTATTTTTAACTGGAAAATATGGGAAAGTATAGCTCCTACCTCACTGGACTCTGTCTGATGACGAAAAACTTTGATCTCTCCTCCCTTAATGCCCACTGATAATCCTATAGATGACTGCTCTGTATCATGTAGGTCTTCCTATAGGATCCTATAGGTTTTCCTGTAGGATCCTGTAGGTGCTCCTGCACTGCAAAATGCTCACTGTCTTTCCTGTAGATGCTGCTTCAGGAGGCCAAAAGCAACCTTATTTTGATGATCCTCGAGATTGCTAATGCTTTATTTTCATGGAAATCAGTGTTTTATTTTCTTATATGGGTGATCGTGTGGGATGGTGTGTTCGCTGCCTAAGTACGAGCACCTCCTTTTGGACCGTTGGTCCCACTATCACTTCATCATTCCTCCTTACCTCATAATTATCTACCACTTCGATCACCCATAATTTAACCATTTTGGCCTTATCTCTTTTTTCATCTAATTTGACTGTTGTCATGTGTGAAGTGGTCTAACTGTTTTCTCCTCGTCGACTGGACGAAGTTGGCCAAGTTAACTGGCCACCTTTGCTTATAAAACCAACTCTTACATAATCCTACATTTTTTATCATATCATGCTAACAAGAGAGCATAAGCAGTATGACATACCTATGGGTAAGATGCTTTGATGATGATGCTTGTTGGAGAATGATGTCCCTGTGTTGTGTACTTACCGCATATTTTTTGTATTGGCCTCTTTTGATGCTTGTTTCCTTTGATGTGCAAGTATTGGAGAGTGATTTTGATGATCCTGCTATTGCTCCTGAGCTCGGGAGGAGATTCCTTAACATTGGATTCTCTATGCTGAAGATGGTTGCAACACTGTGAAATTTCCTTTTGTGGGATAGGCTGTTATAGGATTTCCTACATGAAACCTACAGGATGTCCTGTAGCTGCCACTCCCCTAAACTTTTCATATTTTCCTTCACTTATGGAGCATGAGGATTGTTCACATGGGTAGAGAAGGATTCTATTGATTGGGAGGTGAGAGGTATAGCCTTTAGCTAGTGCCCCTTTGTCCTTTATTCTCATCCTTTTCTATTTGTTTTTTCTTCTTTCAAAACTGTAATTTTTTTTATTTAACTTATTGGATGGATGCAAGGGTAACATGGTGATGAGAGGCATGGTGATGATGTGGAGTAAATATTTTATTTTTTTGACACATGCTAGTCATCCCTTTTCTCTAGGGTCACGTTTCTTGGGATTCCCAAGCCACTGTAATTCCTACAGGAAACTCCTGTAGGTTTTCAGGGAATCCTGTAGAAAACACAGAGCCTGTGTAAACTGAGCTGGAGGAGTTCATAAATAGAGGGATTTATGGTATAATGAAGAATATGGGATGGAGGAATGAAAATATGGATTTTGTAGGTCCTTCTATTCCTCTCAAGTTGCTCTGATCCTCCTCCTGCTGACCTGCAAACAACATTTTCAAACTTTTTCTTTTCTCTCTTTTTTATTTATTTTTTTTATTTTTTTATTTTAAACAACTAGCCTGCCTCCAAGAGGTTTTCATCCTAGCTGCTTGCCCTGGGTGCCTCAAAAGAGATTTTCATCCAGAGATCTTTTTATTTTTTCTTTTCTTTTCAACACCATTGGGCAAATTTAAGAGGTTTTCAACCCAATAGTGGGACTTGGGTGCCTCATGGAGGTTTTCACGTGAGTCTCTTTATTTTTTCTCTTTTTTTTCTTTATTTCTTTTTTCAGGGACTTGATGGGGTAGAAGTTAAGACTTGCTCCACCACCAACAATGTCTTGCTCATGCCATTGATTAATTCTTGCTTTGACAATGGCTTCTTGTAGACCTTACATCTGTACCCATTGACAAGTAAAGTGATAGCCTCTGCATCAATAGTCCTTATCTATATTAAACCATTGTCATGACATTTTTCTATGACATAAGGCCCCAACCATCTAGTCCTTAGTTTGCCTTTAAAGTCCTTGTATCTGCAATCATACAACAAAGCCCAATCACCTTCTTGAAATTATTTGTCCTTTATGTTCCTGTCATGCCAAATCTTCTTTTGAACTTGATTCACCTCTGTGTGCAGGAGGGCTTGCATCCTAAGTTCATCTAACCCATTTAGTTGGAGCAATCTCTCTTGTTGTGCCCTAGTGAGATCTAGATCCAGTTGTGTTGCCATCCTTAAGGTGTTTTATTCAAATTCTATTGACAGTAGGGCTTTCTTCCCATAGACCAGCTCATAAGGAGTGAATCCATTGGTGGTCTTCCAAGTGGTATTGTAGGCCCAAGTGGCCTCAACTAATCTATCTTCCCAGTCATTTCTGTTGTTGCTAATCACTTTGGTTAAAATACCTTCCATCACTTTGTTTGTTACCTCCACTTTTCCATTAGCTTGTGGGTGGTAAGGAGTGGATGTCCTATGCTTGATCTTGTGCTAGCTTAACAAATTCTCAATCATGTGAGATGTGAACTGACTACCTTGATCAGTGACTAGTTCTCTAGGGTAGCCAAACTTATAATATACATTTTCCCTTAAGAAATCGGCCACTTTCCCTTCTGTTGCTTCTTTTATGACCTTGACTTCATCCCACTTGGTTAAATAGTTAGTGCACACATTAATGTACCGATTTTCCTGGATGGAGGGTCAATGGGTCCAATGAAATCCATGCCCCACTTTTCAAATGGCTCGAAAGTCACTTGAGGCTGTAGAGGCATATCTTCCCTTGGGGTAGGTTTCTTGATGAGCCTCGGTATTGCAACAAGAATGTTGCAACTCCCAAGGCTATCGACTTTAATTATCAACCCAAGGTTCGTAAAAACTTAAGAGATATTAGCACTATATGTCCAGCATACAATGTTTCCTTCCTTTGTTGTCATGAGAGAAAATAAATGTTGTCTATTTGTAGGAACGAAAGACTGAATTTAAAAATGTTTATAAATTAACATGAAATCCTCTATCTACTTATTAACACACGTTTCTTGCAAAAGAACCCTATTTTAACCCTATTTGTCGCATGTGATGTCTAAACATGAAATCTGATCTCGTGTGTACTAACTGTTTTGTGCATGTGTAAATATAAAAGAACTCATTTTTTAATCTTTTTGCTTTATAAATGCAAATGCTACTCTTTCCTTGATCTTTGGCAGGGGAGACAGTTGTGTAGGAAGAGGGGTACACTGATTTTGATGGCTTGGAAGTCAAGTAGGGGCCTAATCCCAGCTTCAATGATAATTTTTCTCAATTCAGGCTGAAAACAATCCACTACAAGTTTTCCTACAGGATGTACTAGTTCTCCTACATGATCCCCTAGTTCTCCTACAAGATCCCCTAATTTACTACAAAATGTTATAGATTTACTATACGAAATTATAATTCATCGAATGACCAAGAAAATCAAATCCAAATTGGATGGGACAAATTTTTTTATTGACTAGGATATCTTAGGTCCTCATTCCAAGTGGAATCACTCAAAAATACCTTTGTCAACCCATGCTAAAAAATAGCAGAAAATTATTTGTCGAAAATCTAGAAATTTGAGAACTATTGAGCTAGTAAATCTGTAAAATGCCTAACCTAATCAAGGGAAAATTCAATGGGGTAATTTTTTTTATGAACTAGAATATTTTTTTGATATAATGAAAGTGGAACCAACCAGATTGAAGCTCGTTAGCATGCTCTAAAAAATAGCAGGAACGTATTGTTCTTTGCCACAAAGGAGTTCCATAAATCTATATTTGGGAATAAGAAAGCTAATCCTAGTAGCTCAATGATTGTTATGACCTTCCAAAGATTTTATAAGGATGAAATGATGTTTTTGATCCTTCAAAAGAACTTACATTAACCATTTAACCCAATCCTACAGAAGAAATCATTAATACTAAATGCAGAAATAGAAAGAAATAAAAGCAAGAGATGCATGTGAAGAAGTGAAAGGAAGGAAATAAAATGATACAAAAGGTCTCTAAGGCTCCTGATATGGCCAAGCCTAAGGAAACTCAGAGACCTATGGAGGAGAACATGATTTAGAAGCTGAACATGACACCAATATTCATTATTTTCATCAATACAATAACATCCCTGCAAGAAAATACAATGGAGCTGCAAAAATACAAGTTCTCTCTAGAATAACACTAATGAAAATATATCCCTAGAGGAAAATTTAGTTTGGTACTTACACAAAATGATTAGGAATCATTTCCCATGAATGGAGGAAGCTTTCCCCACCAAAATCCCTTGATTAGTGGATCTGGTTCCCAATACTAGGAATCTGCATTAAATGACAGGGAACACATTCCTAAATTTTCTCAATCATTGGAGTTCCACAATCTGTGCCATAATTCTGTAATATCTTGTTGATTTACTATTTAATAGTAATCTTCCTGCAGTAGGGAGCAAGTCCCTAAACTATCTCCTCCAAATCTTCATAATCTACCCAATATTCTCATAATATTCCATAAAAATAAATAATATTAGGCTCAAATATGCAATTATTCATAAATCTTCTTAATGAATATATTAAAGTTAAAGATAAATTATCTAATGAAAAAAGAGAGGTTTAATGTGTTGAAGGATGGTCATAGGCCTTAATTTATGTTTAATTTAGAAGCATGGGCCTTAATTTATGTCTAATTTAGAGGCCCATCATACCCCCCTACTGAAAGTGTTGCTCATCCTCTAAGAAACTTAGTGACCTCATTGTGCCTCATTCATGGCCCTGGTGGTCTCCCTCTTGTGCATTACGAATCTTGGTTGTAAGTTCTGCAAGGACAATCCCAAAAACATATTTGTGCAAAGAAAAATCTGTGTTTCTTGAGACCATTAGTTCGCCTTCTTCCCCTTATTCAAGATGGTTCTTGAATATTTTTCAGTTTGGCAAGGTCTTTCACATCATTATCAACCTTTTTCTACTTTGTTCCACCATTTCGAAACCTATGAAACCTTCAAAATGTCTTTAGATGAGAACTAAGACTCCCATGCCTTCCTCTCATTTCTATAACATCATTTAGGCCTTGGAAAAATCTAGAAAGAGATTAGAGACCTCTTGGAAAGTCTCTTTTCATCACTGTAGTTTGAGTTCTATTTTGATGGTGGATGTCTCATTTCCTTTTGTTGCCTTCTTCTTCTCTCTTGTGGCCTAGATGGTTGCCTAATGGCCTTGGAGTTCTTTATTTTGATTAGGTCTCTCTTAGGCACTGTCATTTTGGGTTTTAGCACATTTTTTTATTTCTTCCTTCTTGTAGCAGCATTCTGCCTTCCTATAGTAGTCATTCCTTCTTCCTTCAGAGTCTTCTAACTATATGTGAATGATGAGAAATGATGTAGGTTTGTGAAAAAGGAGAGGATGCTCTATTTTCTTTTTCAATAAATTTTCAAGGTGAGATGGGGTTTGTTCTTAAAATTATGAAATGGGTTGGATGAATGATGGATAGATAGTGATTATGAAGTGGATGGAGGGATTGGAGTGTTGTGGTGACTTGGCCTTTGCAAAAATTTCTTCTTTTAACCGTTGTCCTCATTCTTTGAAATCATCACCCTTCATAATTTGAATTTTCAACATTGCATGAGTGAAGGAGTGAGCTACAATTAACTAGTTGAAGGTGGCTAAGACTATTGACCCGTCCTTAGCTTATAAACCTCATCTCTCATGCATTGACAATAAATTTCTAACTATAATATGCTCAATAGAAGAGGTCAAGAATATTGCATACCTGTACCTACCTGATGGTCGTTGAAGAGACATGCATGTTGTTGCTAAGTTGATGTTGTTGTGCTTCTCATGACCCAGGTACATCTTCTTAACTGCCTTTTTATTTTCTGTTGATCTTATTTTGTTGATGCGTTGTCTTCTTGTTGATGTGCAGGTGATGGCTTCCTCTGGTATTGCTGAGCTCTAGAGGAGTTTCATTGTGCCTATAGTTATACTTCTCCTCTTTCAATCATGGTGTTGAAGGTTAGGCTTGGAGCATGTTGTTACTTCCAAATAGGTTGTTGTAGTTGCCCTTTTTTTTTAATGTTTGTGTCCTTTCTCTGTTTGAGGGTAAATAAGTATTGGAATGAGTAGAAGGTGTGGCCATAGAGTGACATGGTCATGATGGGTGTTGGCTGAGATGTGGTGAAGTCAATGTCCTTTTTTCCTATCCCAAAATACGCCTACATCATAATTCTTCCTTCGAACTGCCTTTCCTCTAGATTCTGAGAACTTCTTGTAGTACTACAAGATATTGTAGTAATTCAGGACAGCCTCTTGTCGTAGAAATGTTTTGTCCATATCTCCCAAACGATAGAATAGATTGCCTTGAAACTTTCTAAGCATGTTTCCATCATCATTATGCACCTCTCCATAAAAACAATTTCATCAATGGATTCACGAATCTTGAGAAAAACTAAAAATTGTTGACGGTCATGGAGGCCAATTTCTTGAAAAACGTGCACTGAAATTTGCTTAAATTGCTTGGGCATGTTACCATCATCCATATGCATCTCCCCATGAAACCATTTTTTAAATTGATGCATGGATATTGAGAAAATCCAAAAATGGTTGTAGGTGATGGACGTCGATTTCTCGAAACCTGTGCACTGGAATTCGCTGAAATTTCTTGAGCATGTTACCATCATCTATATGCATCTCCCCCTAAACAAACTTGGAAAATGGATGCATGGTTTCCAAGTTATGGAAAAAACAAATTTATGCTCTATGTATTTTTGTTTCTTGTAGTAAAACAGAGTATTTGTGTAGTTTTTTAGGACAGCAAGCAAATTAAATGGGATAAGCTTGAGAATGATGCGTGGATGGTGGAAATAGATGAGGGTGATGGAGTGGCATGGCCTTGGCCTTGTTGGAGCATTTGAGAAAATAAGGAGAAAGTCAAAAATTGACTTCTTTTCACTATGTTTGACTTTTTTTTTTCTTTCTTTGGTGGCAACATTTTTTTGTTCCTTGTAGATGTTGGAGAGCACATACATTCATCAAATAGATACATGGAGGAAGGATTTTTTATTTTTTCCCTTTTTTCTTTCTTCTAGGCCTACTAGCTACCTCAAGGAGGTTTTCAACTAGTAGGTCTGCCTAGGTGCCTCAAAGGAGGTTTTCACCTAGGATCTTTTCTTTTTTTCTCTTTTTTTTTTCCAACCCATTGACTGCCTCATGGAGGTTTTCAATCAATGAGCCAATCTAAGGCACCTCTAAGGAGGCTTTCACCTGAGATTTTTATTTTTTCTCTTATTTCTCATTTTTTTTTCTACCCTACCCTACTTGAAAAACAAAATCACTTTCAAGTATAAGAATACTTCTAATGGAGCCATGTGCACATCAAGATGATAGACAAAATGATGTGGAGGCTTGAAATGTATGCTTTGACATGTACCTAGATTCGATTGACCAAATGCTTTTACTTTGACGATATCAAGCGCAATTGAAGAAGAGAGTGTTGCTGTACCTTAGTGACTGTCTAGAACCAAACCTCAATATAACTCTCATGTCCTTGGTTTTCTTGCTTATCTAGATCATTCTTCATGTATTTTTCTACCATGACCTTCAAATCTTCCTCTTTTTGCTGATTGTTCTCTTGAATGCATGGAGTATTTGATGGTAACCATGAGGGAGCTCTCTCGATCTTTGATTTTTGATGTCTGCTCTTCATCAAGCGCAACCCATGATTCTATGGTATTCTCATTTGAATCTTCTTCTTCTCGATGTAGTCCTTCAATGATATCAAGATAATCTCTTTTTTTTAATACTCCTCCTAAGCTATGGTGAATACCATTGATCTCAAGAGGATATGTTTGGAAGTGTTGTACCTCAGCATTGTAAGTGGGCTGAGCTACTTCAATGTGTGGGTTTGGAAATGGTGGTACAGCTAGTTGAGTGGGAGTGGATATTTGAGATGGATGTGGTTGGGGTTGTGGTTGTGGTGGAGATGAATGGTAGGGATAACATGGAGTTGGGTATGGAGGATATTGAGGAAAATACTAAGGATATTGTGGATGGCTCCCATAAGTTCCTTGCCAACCTTCTTGCCAAGATTGCTTTTGGGGTTGAGATGACCAATGCTGCCAAGGAAAGGGTGTGTCCCAATTACTTTGAGGTGGATATGCTTAACCTTGAAATTGTGAATTAGACTCTTGCATCATACTAGGTTGAATAGGTTGCCATAGTCCTCTTGGAGCTACATAACATAGATGTATTGGCGATTGACTTGCTCCATTGTCCTCTTGATAAACTCCCTTCAACCTTGGTAATGATGGACAATTTTTAACATCATGTGATTCTGCATGGACAATACAAGTATCAATGTCTTCTTTTTCTTCATCTTGCATTCTGAACATTTCTACTTGTTTGGTTATATTGCTAAGAATTTTTGTTTTAAAATCATCAAACAAATTTCCAAGTTTAGCTTGACTTATCAATCTTGACGCTGGTTGACTTACTCTTTCCCTTCCTCTTGATACGTGTTTGCATGTTTCACAAATTTCTTCAAATGATAATTGGTATACATCAACTCTAATCATGAGACCAAGGAGATCAATCCACTCATCCCTAATTGTTCTAAGTAAGAGGGTTTTTAGTGTGTCAGATCCTAAATGATGTAGTTTTTCCCTCTTAACATTATACATGAACATCTCTATTAGATCCTCTAGACTCTCATCTTCTCTTTGATTCATTCTAAAGATTTATTCTTTAAGATCATGATCTTTATATTTTTCTAGAAATATTTTTTGCATATCATTCCATGGTCTTATTGAATTAGTCCCTAAACCATCAACCATTTAAGAGCTCTATCCTTCAATGTTTCCGGAAAAAAATCTCAATTTTTGAGTTTTGAATAAGTAACCATAAAATCTATAGACAATTTCAAATTCAAAGAGAAAGTTTTCTGGATCCTCTGACCTTAGACCATGAAATTTTGGAAGAAAATATGGAGGGATGTTCTTCATGTGCACACTACCATCAATATCTTGAATGGGAAATCCAAGAGGATCTTCCTTATTGTTATCTTCTCCATCCATTTCTTCTACATACTTTTCCATCTTCTTCTTCTACTTGCAAAAGTGAATGGTGATGTGGCTCTTACTACACCATGTGATCAAATGGGGGGTGAGTTGGTGTTGGAGATTTTTTTGTTTTTATGATTGAATGAAAACACTAATGCAATGCAATTTTCTATTTTTGAAATGAAATATGCCTAAGGCAATTATTTTTTTCTTTTTGCAAAACGTAAAAAATAAATTAATCAACTAGGGAAGAAAACAATGCATACTTTGACATCTCCCCAGCAATGGCACCAAAAAGTGATGAGCCTCGGTATTGCAACAAGAATGCCACAACTCCCAAGGCTACGGACTTTAATTATCAACTTGGGGTTCGTAAAAACTTAAGAGGTATTGGAACTTTATGTGCAGCATACAATGTTTCCTTCCTTTGCTGTCATGAGAGAAAAGAAATGTTGCCTATTTGCAGGAATGAAAGACTTAATTTAAAAATGTTTTTAAAGTAACATGAAATCCTCTATCTACTTATTAACGCACTTTGCTTGCAAAAGAACCCTATTTTAAACCTATTTTTCACATGTCATGTCTAAGCATGAAATATGATATAGATTGTACTAACTCTTGTGTGCATTTGTAAATATAAAGAACTCACTTTTTTAATATTTTTGCTTTATAAATGCAAATGCTACTATTTCCTTGATCTTTGGGAGGGGAGACAGGTGCGTAGGAAGAGGCGTACAATGATTTTGATGGCTTGGAAGTCAAGTAGCGGCCTAATCCCAGCTTCAATGATGATTTTTCTCAATTCAGGCTCAAAACAAGCCACTACAATTTTTCCTACATGATGTACTAGTTCTCCTACAGGATCCCATAGTTCTGCTACAGGATCCCCTGATTTATAACAGGATGTTATAGATTTACTATACGAAATTATAATTCATCGAATGACTAAGAAAATCAAATCTAAATTGGATGGGACAAATTTTTTTATTTACTAGGATGTATTAGGTCCCCATTCCAAGTGGAATCACTCAAAAAGACCTCTGTTAACCCATGCTAAAAAATAGCAGAAAATTACTTGTCGAAAATCTAGAAATTCAAGAACTAGTGAGCTAGTAAATCTATAAAATGCCTAATCTAATCAAGGAAAAATTCAATGGGGTTATTTTTTTTATGAATTAGAATGTTTTTGTGATATAATGCAAGTAGAACCAACTTGATTGAAGCTCGTTAGAATGCTCTGAAAAATAGAAGAAATTTATTGTTCTTTGCCACAAAAGAGTTCCAAAAATCTAGATTTGGGAATAAGAAAGATAATCCAAGTAGCTCGATGATTACTATGATCTTCCAAATATTTTCTAAGGATGAAATGATGCTTGTGATACTTAAAAAGAACTTAAATTAACCATTTAACTCAACCTACAACAAGAAATTATTAATACTAAATGCAGAAATAGAAAGAAATAAAAACAAGAGATGCATGTGAACAAGAAGTCAAAATAATCAAAGAAAATGATACAAAAGGGATCTGAGGCTCCTGGGATGGCCAAGCCCAAGGAAACTCAGAGACCTATGGAGGAGAAAAATATTTATAAGTTGAACATGACACCAATCTTCAATATTTTCATCAATACAATTACATCCCTGCAAGAAAAGATAATGGAGCTACAAAAATTCAATTTCTCTCCACAATAACACTAATGAAAATCTATCCCTAGAGGAAAATTCGACTTGGTATTTATACAAAATTATTAGGAATCATTTCCCATGAATGGAGGAAACTTTCCCCACCAAAATCCCTTGATTAGTGGATCTGGCTCCCAATACTATGAATCTGCATTAAATGACAGGGAACACATTCCTAGATTTTCTCAATCATTGGAGTTCCACAATTTGTGCCATAATTCCATAATATCTTGTTGATTTATTATTTAACATTGATCCTCCTGCAGTAGGGAGCATGTCCCTAAATTATCTCCTCCTCCAAATCTTCATAATCTGCTCAATATTCTCATAATATTCCTCAAAAATAAATAATATTAAGCACAAATATGCAATTATTCATAAACCTTCCTAATGAATATATTAAAGTTAAAAATATATTATCTAATGCAAAAATAGAGGTTTAATGTGTTGAATGATGGTCATAGGTCTTAATTTATGCTTAATTTAGAGGCATGGCCCTTAATTTATGTCTAATTTAAAGGCCCATCATTTCCCCATCCTTTGGCATTGATCACACTAACTAGTATACCTCCTCACATCCTGGTGGAGTGTGGGCCAGAAATAACCATCTTGTAGCACTTTGAATGTTGTCCTTTTGGCTACAAAGTGACCTCCACAAGGCCCATCATGACAGGTTAGAAGGATGTCAAAGACTTCCTCCTCCCTAACACATCTTCTCAGAATTTGATCCAGGCCTAGTTTGAAGAGGTTGCCCCCAATCCAAGTGAATGGGTGCTCTTCCTCACAATCTTGCTCTTTTCGTTGGAGGACAAATTTGGTGGAAATTGTGCCAACACCAAGTAATTTTCTATGTCAGCAAACCATGGAGAGAGATCTGAAATGGAGAATAAGTGTTCATCCGGTAACTGATCATCAACCATTCCTTCCTCCCTTGCAGACAGAGTCAATCTTGATAAAAAAATCTGCAACAACATTTTCTTTGTCAAGCTTATCAATAATAGTTAATCAAAATTTTTCAATAAAACTAACCATCTAATAATTTGGGCATTTACATCAGGTTTATTCATCAAGTATTTAATTGCAACATGGTCAGTATGTACAAATGTTTGGTAACCTATAATGTAATGCCTAAATTTGTTTAATGAATGCACAACATCTAGGAGCTCCTTTTCAGTCATTGTGTAGTTCAGCTCGAGTTTTGACAGATTCTTACTGATGAAGTAAATGGCATAAGGTATCTTGTCATCTATCTGGTGTAGAGCTGCTCCTATGGTGTTGTGAGAGGAATCAGCATGTATATGGAAAGGAAGGGCCCAATTTGGGCCTCAGAGAATAGGTGCAGTGGTCAACTTGTCCTTCAGGGTGTCCAAGGCATCTTGACAGATTCTGACCATAAAAATTCAGAGTCTTTGGTCAATGACCCAAATAAAGGAGAAGCTAACTTGTTGAAGTCTTTTATAAATCTCTTATAGTATCTAGCTAAACCTAAAAAACTTCTTACATCCCTCTATTTTTGCAGAGGTGGTACCCTTTGGATGATGGCTATCTTATTTGAATCCACTTGCAATCCTTTCTCGGATATTGAATGACCTAGAACAATCCCTGCAGTCATCAAGAACTCACATTTTTCGGGACTAAGGGACAATTTAATTTCAATGCATTTGTTCAACACCTTACCTAAGTTGGACAGAGCCTCCAGGAAATCACACCCATAGGGTATAAAATCATCCATATAAATTTTTACTGCATCATGGACTAGCTCAACAAAGATACTCAGTTCTTGTAATATCCCTCCCTTAATAATAAATAATAAATAATAATAACTAAATACAAAACTAATAATTAATAATAATAAATAATGAATAATAATAAATAATAAATAATAATAATAATAAGTAATATCCTGCACAATTGAGCCTACGGTTGGGAGGAGAGTCGTCCCCAAAACCCTATTGTGGTAAGCCTACTTCTACCATAGGTAAGCCGAGGTAAGTACACTTCATAGATTAAGGTTAATGTTAATAACTTAATTAGATATCTATTTTGGGCTGTTACAGTTCTTCCCTCTGGAAAGTGGCAGGGGCATTGCATAGGCCAAAAGGAAGGACCCTATAGGCGAAGGTACCCCAAGGACATGTGAATGTGGTTTTACATTGGTCCTCTAGGCTGATTTGGATTTGATTGTACTCATTGAACCCATCTAGGAAAGAGAAAAACAAATTCCTTTCTAGGCCATATAACAATTTGTCAATGAAAGGTAGAGGGAAATGGTCCTTCTTTGTTGCTTTGTTTAACTCTCTATAATCAACACAAATCCTCCACTTCCCATTTTTCTTTGGAACCAACACCAAAGAAGAAAACCACTTACTGTCCAAGATAGGGTAAATGAATCCTGCATCCAGCAGCTTTTGCATTTCTTTAACTATATCCTTGAGAATTGGATTCATTCTCCTTTGGGTTAGTTGGACTAATTTGCAACCTTCTTTGATATAAATGTGGTGAGTACACACTGAGAGGTGCACTCCCTTCATTTCTTTGTAAATCCAAGCAAAGGCATCCAAATTTTCCCTTATCATGTTGCAAAACTCTTCTTCTTGGTGTACAGAAAGAGGGGTTCATTTTCAAAGTTCTCTCAAGGCTGAATTCTATTGTTTTGACATGAGTAGGGTTTGAATCAGCTAAGCATAGATCAATCTGATGGTTGCTTTTGGTTTCCTTTACTACTTCGTCTAAGGACAAGGTGCTGGGAGTTGAATTTTGGACTATGCGTTCAATCAAATCATCTTCATCCGGATGTCCTCCTCCCATAGTAGTTTCTAGGGTATGGATTTGGGACGAGTATATTTCATCTTCTTCCTTCTCTTCTAGACATAAAGGTAAATCATGCTCTAAGGATGGATGAGCAGGAGGGCATAAGACCAACTTCTTGGACAGATGCCCATTTTTGATAGTCATATTTCCAACCCTACAGCTGATGTAGGCATCGGCAGTGGCTAACTAGGGTCTCCCAAGTATGAGAGGATAACCACTAAGCTTGGCCTTAGGCTGGAGAGCTAGGAAGTTTGCAGGGTACTCCCAGGAGTTGATGAAGACCATCACATCCTCAACAATCCCCTAGGGGCTACTGTGGAATGGTCTGCAAACTACAAGACTGTTGTGGTATTTCTTAATTAACCCTGGAGATTGAGCTTGAGCATGGTGTCCTTAGTCATTACATTAATGGTAGCCCCAAAATCAATCAAGGTATGTGGGACAATGGTTCCATTGATGTGCACATCTACTACAGGGCTTCTAGGGTCTAAATACTTTGGGCAAATTGCCTGCCCCAGCATTAAGTCGGATAGTTGTCCAATGACATTAATGGTAGGGGTGTCTCTTTTTTGCCTCCTTGGATGTTTGAAACACTTCTCTTTAATAAGTTTGTTGTAAATAGGTACATCCTTAATGGCTTGGATAAGTGGAATTTTGACACATAGATTTTTCAATTCACCGAGAAGTTCATTCTCTTTTGGGGTAGGTTGGACTGGTTGAGTTAATCTTTCAGGAAAGGGTGGTGGATTCATAGGCATACTTTCCTCTCTTTCCTCCTCACTCTCCCTAGGTGGAGATGGAGGTTGGTTATCTAGGAGTACTCTCCCAGACCTTAGGTTGAGTTCCTGAATCTCCACAGCATAAGCAAGGTAGGATGTCTCTCCATTGTATACTTTATGTGCCTATCTGTTTTTCAGGTTTGGATTTGGCTAGAAAGACATCTAAGGTTGTTTAGGTGGAGCAAGGTGTAAAAGTTGTGGTTGAATAGGAAGTGAAGGCAATAAAGCTGGAGCATTGTTGTATGGGGCCTCCACCCCTAGGGTGGTGCATTCCACTGAGGCTATGGCAGAGTATATGGTTGAAATGACTGGTTGGTTGATTGGGAATGGTACTGAGGTGCAAAAGACCAAGGAGAAGGTGTAGACCAGGAAGGATGAGTAGGGGGGACCAAGAGGGACTAGATGTCTTCTGTCTAGGGTTGTAGTTTACATAAGATGACCCTTGCATGCCCTGTTGGTATGGTCAAGTCCCATGAGGTCTTCTTTGATTTGTGTAGTAGAGTTGTTCAGTCACCCCTTCAATTCCCTGATACACAATTTCAGTTCTAGGTATAGAAGAGAACTTGTCTGTGGAGTAATTTTCTTCACAGACCGAGTAGATTTCTCTCAGGTTTAATGGACATTCATTCCTAGGGTGCCTCCTTGTGCATCTAGGGCAGAATATGGCTAATGCTCTCTCTACTTCCTCTTAATTTGCATAATTTCCATCTATAGGGCAAGGGTTTGCAACATTTCACTCTTGAAATCTTCCAGCATATTTCCAATTTCACCTTTTATGGATGTGTTGGAAGAGGATGAGTTGGCCATTGGTTGACTACCCCTACCCTTTTTCCTAGTTGCCCTAGAATGGTTCTTAAAGATAGTCTTGATATCTTCATAAGGTAGCTAGTAGATGTCCCCACCTGCAAGCAAGTTTAGGGTATCTAGAATATCCTCCCTTACCCCTTTGAGAAGGACTAGCTTTAGTGACTCCAGGTCAAGTGTGCACCTAGCCCTTTTGTAGCTAAGTTGGAATCTTTCCTCATAATCCTCCAAGGATTCATCATGCCCTAATGTCATTCTAGAAATTTCCTCTTTAGTGTCTTTAGACCTGCAGTAGTCCCGATCCTTACTGTTGAAGACTTGCTGCATATGAACCCAGGTTGTGATGTTATCTCCGGGTAAAACCATGAACCAGCGCAAAGCTGCATAATTGAAAGTGGATGGGAATAATTTCAAAATCCGATCATTAGTGGTGTAATCATAAGTTTTTCATATGATAGTGAACTCAAACAAGAAAGTATATGGATCTTCTGAGTTCAGACCATGGAAATGAGGAAGAGAAGAGGGGCTTATGTTTTTCATCTTGGTATTCCCATTAGTGTCTCTGATGGGAAAAGCAACCTCAATTATTTCTCTATCTCCTTTGTCATTTCTATTTTCAGCCATTAGGTCAGTTGGAATGGGTTCTCCTTCTTCTTCTCCCCCTATAGGATCTTCAAAAATCTATGGTTGTTCGCCTAAGAGGTCCTCCAATTCACAACCATTGAAGAAGAAGGAAGGTTGGATGTTTGAAGTGGTGGGGGTATTTAGTATAAATTTTCCTAAGTTATCCATATTCCTACAAGGCATGAAAGAAGTGCTTTTGTTTTGTTTTATGTTTTTTCAAGCTTTTAGACTAATTGTAGAATTGAAATAACAAACTGAATGGAAACTAACTACTGAATGAAATCCCACTTGCAGAATGGAAAAGAAAGCAAATCAATTTACAATTACTTTTACAGAAATGAAGCTAATAGCAAAAAGTCAAAGACAAGAAATGGAAGAAAGAAAGCAGAAATCACATCTTACTCAAACACCTCCCCAGCAATGGCACCAAAAAGTGATGAGCACCAGTATTGCAGCAAGAATGTTGCAACTCCTTGGAGCTACCAACTTTACTTTATCAACTCGAGGTTCGTACAAACTTGGAGGTGACAGTGTTGTATACACTAGAAGATGTGATGGGTCCACTCTTTGTCACTGCTGAGTTGGAGATAGACCACTATGGTTTCTCAAACTAGCCTTCTATTGATTCAGATGAAGCTTGATTACTAATGAGGAAAGAGGAATTTTGCACTAATTGGGAAAACTGAAATATTGTATACTGTAGTAAGGAAAGACTAAAATCAAATGCTTAAACACACCACCCATCTAACTAATTGCTAAGAGATTTTGCTTCAAAATAATTCTAATTTAACATGTGTGTAATCCTAATTGTCCTAGGCATGCAATCTGAAATAACCAAACATTCTATTGTTGTGCATATGAATGAACACAATAACTCATTTTTATTTTGTCCTTTTGTTGTGAAAATGTGAATGCTAAATCCTCTTGGTGATGTGGCAAGTGGGTTAGAGATGGTGGTGAAAGGTCAGATGGCTTGTGAGGCAAGTAGGGGTCTTCTCCTATCCTCTAGGATGCTTTTTCCACAAATTGGCCTCAAAACAGGCCACTACAGGTCGTCCTACAGGATGTCCTAATGCTTCCTACGGGATGTCCTAATACTCTTACAGGATCCCCTGTATTCCTACAAGATCTGGTCGAGAGCAATAGGAGTGGTGGTATAGGGCTTAGGGAAGGTGAATGATGGAAGAAATAATGCAAGGGAGTGACTAGGACTTCTTCAGAGCTCAAAACAGAGTTTGGAAGATGGTTGGATTTGCTCAAGAAACCTGGAAAGTTGTTCTTATAGAATGATGAATTAGTTTAGGGACTTGGTGTATTTTGGTGATCATGGATGGATGAGGTTAGGCTGGGGTTGATGGTCATGAGGTATTCATGCACTATTGGAACTCCAGCACTGCATCAATCACTGGCATTTATCCATGAGTCATGTCAAACAAGAAAGATTTTCAATGAACTTAAGAAAACAGAATTTCATTATGTAGTTGTCAAGTTCATGCATAGAAATACTTACAAAATAATGTGAAACACTATGAAATCTAATACAAGGCTACGGATATCAGAAATGACAACTGAATCCTATTCTTGAAAACTAAAAATATGATGGCCTAAGTAGCAGAAACCCTAAATTCTATAAGAAATCATAATTCTATCTTTTTGGGGCTGAATAGGAGTTTTTCCTCAAACCATGGTCCCTAAAGGGAGGAGTGAGGCCAAATCCACCTTGTATCATCCTTTTTGTTATTCCTTTATCTTTCTAAGCTACTGCTAAATTAATGCACAAATGGAAGAAAACTAATCAAATTCACAACTACTTGCAATGAACCAATGCTAAAACCAATTCAACCATTAATCTATGAAATCGCCTAAGCATACAAGTACAAGAAGAGGATTATTTGTTGCTAGGGTTGGGCCCTAACCCAAGAGTTTCAGCCCTCTGTGTCAAATCAGTGTTGGATCAAGGAAATGCTCATTCTCATTATCACATTAGAAAAATTACATAATAATGTTTTGCCACAAAGCTTGAACTCGAAAATGCTTAGTGCTCTTACATAAAAAATTCTGAATCCTAATAAGTCTCTAGGCCTGTTTATTTATACAGTTGAAGCCTCCAATGACTTCCTTAAATCTATGGAGGCTTGGCTTCCGAACTCAAGATGAATTGGCTCTTAACTGTCACTGGCTCGACCGCCCATGATCTCCATGACTTTGCTGCTTACAACTCCGAGCTAGTGTGATTTGATTGAGGAATATTCGAATGAGTGAGGATTAAATGAGGAGAATCTATCTCCTATAATATATCCTCCTTGTCTCATTCGATTTTGTACCCTTAATTAGCCAAAATTGCCATGATTTTCTCTCAAAAACCGCAATCAATGCACATTAGACCACTAGACATACCATCTTACTTTTACTCATCTCATTAAGAAAAATATAATTAAAATATGTGAGGAATTATGAGAAGAGTTTATTTAAATAATCTTGGAGGTGTAGTAAGGCCCATATAGTTACCCAATTATGAGGCTCATCAGTATTATAGTGAAATCTATGTGGTGTGAATAGATGATCTGAAGTTGAACACCAACAGAATATTTTGGTCGAAGGCCAATGATGAGGACCTTTCGCCAAGCGAGGAAACTTGACATTGATGTATACGAGCTCCAAGGTACAAAAGGGATTTTCTAAGTCAACTTCCTAGTTAATGAGTTGATGTCGATAGGAAGTGACCCGTGGTAGGAGGGCCTTGATGTATCCCCCATCAATGACACGAAATGGGTATCAAGATTTGAGGCAGAACAATGCTAATGAAGAGTCAGTTTAGGAACGACATACATGAAAGAAGGCTTAAGAGTATTGTAGCAGATATCAACTAAAGGACTTTTCTTGAACATATCGATAACACTTTATGATTTGGAAACATTGGCCCAAAACTATTTGCAATGGTTTTTGATATGGTGTGATTAACCAAATAGGCAAGAAGATTTACCAACTCAAGAGAATAAATTTACAAAAAGAAACATTTGGATTTTTCGTTTTGCCTCTTTTTTAAACTATATAAACATGAAAAATAAGTCGAGTTATACCTTCACTAAACTCGTAAAATCATCAAACAATGTTGGACTCCTCGAACATGACAAGACCAAACCACTCCTGCTTAGGGTTCATAAAAAATACTGAGAAGGATTCATCTTAAGGATGAACTTATAGATCAACCACATGTTATCCTCCTCAAACTTGTCAAAAATAAATAGGTACTGACTAGAAATGGTTGGAGAAATTGGGAAAATAGGATACTTAGTCTATTAATGGTAGTGAGTCACTCTTGAACATGACACTCCTTCAATTCATCTTCGTGAGTGATGGGTTCGGAAATCTACTTGCCTTTTTGGTTAATCATACCATGTTAAAAGCCTCTGCATTTAGTTTTGGGTCAATGCTCCCAACTCCATAAAGTGTCATCGATATGTTCAATATAACTCCTTCAGTTGATATCTGCTATGATACTCTTAATCCTTCATTCATGTCTGATGCTCCTGAACCAGCTCTTCAACAGCATCATTATGTCTCAAATATTGATACCCGTTTGATGTCATTGATGAGGGATACATCAAGGCCCTCCTATGATGGGTCACTCCTGTCGACATCATCTCATTATCTAAGCAGTTGACTTAGAAACTCCCTTTGGTACCTTGGAGCTTGCATACCTCAATGGAAAGCTTCCTCGCTCTTGGTAATAGTTCTCCATTATTGGCCTTCGATCGAAAGATTCGATGTGGTGTTCAACTTCAACTCATCCATTCACACCACATAAATTGTACTATAGTACCTTGAGAGCCATTAACATCATCAGTGGTTTCTCTTGTGTTTTTTAATGACTTACATCATTGGTCGGTAATTAGATGGTGTCTATGATGTTCGACTCCAACTCATTTGTTCGCATGCTTAGAGTCATACTATCAAGTGACGAGGTAGAAGACCCTAGTTCTAGTTCCATCCATCTAAGTTGTGATTTCAAGATTCATACAAGATTACAAAGTGTGATGGCTATGATCGTTTAGACAATCATCCAAGCATGGGTCAACACTATATCATCATGGACAAGACTTTTTGATCATTGTACATGTAATAGTGGCTTATATGTTGAGCATGTGTATGCCTCCCTTAGTAATCATATCATGATGAT
This sequence comes from Pinus taeda, assembly GCA_000404065.3. NCBI lineage: Eukaryota > Viridiplantae > Streptophyta > Pinopsida > Pinales > Pinaceae > Pinus > Pinus taeda. Next base: position 110,710 of record APFE030644121.1, on the reverse strand, counting down.
TATATGTATTGTAACATATGATGATATCAACCAATGTGTTCTTGATCCAAACGTGTCACAAGGTAAATCACTTCAATCCCTAGCCACTGCTTCTAACTTTGTACTTTAGGGGGCAATCCATTGCAGGAAATTTTGTCACGTCAACCCAAAAGGCCTGAAAACCAAATCAATCAACATCCTTGGATAGTTTGTCATAATCCCTTTGAAAATCCCTAATCGTCAATTCTCCAAAAATTCTAAGTTTTTGGGTCTATTTGCTAAAATACCATGATTTTAGGCCCAAAACACTCTGCATGTTTGTCCACTAGAGTCAGGTTCAAGTTGCATACCTAAGCACAACGCTAATCAACGTAGGTTGCTCCATTTTGTAGGTGCATTGATTCTAGAATTTTGGGCAAATTAAAAAATAATTTCAATATTATGTTTATGCTCTTGTATTTCAATGCCATGTTGACTCATTGAAAAAAGATATTGTATTATGCTACATGGATATTGTAGTTCATTTTATTGTTTTAGTCATTGTTGCGAGTTCCATTTATAGTGCATGGAACTAGGATTAGTGCTTACAAGCAAAGGGAAGAGGATAAATTTCTACGAATTCCATGTAGGTCTCTTTTCCGTAGTCTAATCTCTCTAAGGAAAGCATTGATATTGTTTCCCTCTAGTGTTCTAGATCAGACCACTAGATCTAGGGAGTTCATTTTTCTCTGCGGAAGTGAATTTTCCATATAACGATCATGTGTTTCCCATGCCCATTATCAAACCTTGGGAAGAATTTATTAACAACAGGAAAAGAATCAATCTTGGATATGAAAAGGATGTGTCCTTTCATATTATGGACTATTCCAAGCCCATATGTTTTCTTAGTATTTGTTTTTTCTAAATGATTCATATTCACTTGTTCCTATTCCACAGCCATAGCAGATTTGCAAATGCCAACATTATGATCGAGTTGGCCATGTGAAAGATTGATTTTTTTATCTTCACCCTTGTGAGAATTGCGGTAAATACATTCATCATTCAGATAGGTGCTCCAGAAACAAGAATCTTGCAAGAAGGATGATTCACCTTGGATGGATCACTTCTTGGAAATGTTCTTCAACAACAAGGAATATATATCAGTTATAAAACATAATTTGTTCTCAAGGATTAACTAGTCTTGGAGCGAATATTTCTTCATCTTCTCACCTTGTACCTGACAAGTGTGTTATGTGGACAGTTATTGGAGTTCCAAGAAACCTTGGAAGTTAAATCCAACGATTCTAATGTTGTATTTATATGTATATTGTCTTTAATGAAAATGGATTCTACTCCCTTTGTTTCTATCTTTCTATGCATTCCAACAAATACCTTGGCTGAAAAATTTAATGAAGATTTGGTAGTTGAAAAGGAAATGTCGTCCTTTGATAGGATCTCAACCAAAAAGGAACCAAAGGTTAGTGGGAAGAAGCATTTGTTATTAACAAAATTAACAGATAAAGAGGCTAGAAACATGGATAGTGCACTCCAACTAGTTAAAAAATTATCAAATGAAGTGTTGGTTCTAAAGAAGAGTTCACTGGGGATCTCATTGAGACACAATCCTTTTAAACCCTTCCAAAATAAGACAAATAACTAGACAAATTTTGTTGAAATCTCCACCATGTACCTAAATTTAGATGAATTTGGCATGGTCAACTACTTCTTCTATCATCAGACCGACAATTTTGAAAATAAATGTCCATAATGGGTCAAATCCATGACTCGTATCATCAATCATCTCTTGGAACAACAACCATTGTATAATTATCCAACCTAGGAAATTGAAGTTGAGCTTAGTACGATAAAAGAAGAAACAATTGGAGAGTCAACCATGGTCTCATGGGATTGAATAGTGGATATAGATACATAGACAATTGGGGAAATTTATATGGGATAATCACAAGATGTTGAGAAATGGAAACAAGAAATTCCAGTTTAATTTGTCCTTAAATTAAATTGAAAATTAAAATCAAATTCTATTCTCATAGCAACTTGTAAATAGTTAATTAAGTTTAATTAACTTAATTAGCTTAGGAATTTTGAGTTGGAAGTCTTTCTAAAGTCATGTATATGTTCTCCCTATATTTTAGGGATTCAGTATGAGTTAATTGTGAGTTGTAATTAGATAACTCAGTTTACTGAGTTCAGTTCAGTTAAATTAGTTCCAAACTATTTGAGGAACTAATAGTGAGTTAAGAGTCAGTTGGTGCACTAATGCATCCACTAGTGCTACTCTAGTTAACTGAAGATTCTCTCATCAGAAAATCATGCATGTCGATTCTTAGAAAGAACTAATTGAGACTAAAGTGCAGGGATAGTTGTATGATTTATTGAGTTGTATAGATCATGCATGCAATCAAGAATTGAAACTAGTGTGGATTGTGCAATTTTTGATGCACTGTGTTCCCCTTAATATGGCCTATTCAGCCATAGGAATTGCACAAGGAAATAGGGGCTTGGAGAGCTACAGAATTGGCTAAGTGTTGACCAAGATCTTTCTTGTGAGCTGAGGATTGATCATACTGAGTACTGGGATTTTTCTTGTGAAAACAAGCATTGTATTATCATCTTGGATTTCTAATATATGAAATATATATAGTGGGGTTTTTAGTTGAGGTTTTCCATGGATATTTATTGTGTTATGTGTATTTGATTATCTTCCTCTTATCGATTATTGTTTTCATCGATCTATTGGATTCCGCTGGTTGAAAGTAGAAGTAGATTCTTGTCTTTTTCTTTAGTACATTGCATGAGCTTGTCAATCTACAGGATTTTCTATATGGTATCGGAGCTAAGAAAAATATACTAGAGGAGATTTCAAATTTTTGAGTTTTGGGTTATAGGTGAAATTTGACTTTGCATTTCATACTTCAGAAACGGCAAATGACATTCTATGGTTTACGGCTCGAGTATGCCCTAGAAGGAAGCTTGAATTTTATATCCTAGAGGGATAGAATGGAGGTTGTGTGAGAGGATAATGGCTTGAAGGAATTCGTTGATCAAGAAATTCATAAGCCAGAAACATTGGATGCACAAAATTTGGCTGAATGGAAGAAGTGCGTGGCAAAGGCAAGCTGGATAATCCTTGAGGGAGTTTGGTACCACATTGTCTCGAGTCTCCATGGCAAGGAAACTCCACATGCTATGTGGAAAGCATTGATGGACTTGTATCAAAACAACAGTGACCAAAGGAAATTGGCACTGAAGGACAAACTTCAAAAAATCAAAATGGAGAAAGTTGAGACTATTTCAAAATACTTGACCAAGTTCACTCATTGTCATGATGAACTTCGAAGTGTTGGAATTATGTTTGCCGAGGAAGATATGGTGAGTCTTGCTCTTCTAGGACTCCCAAAGAGTTGGCATAGTTATCAGGACTCTGTCAATGGTCGGGAGAAGCTTCCATATTGGGAACGACTGTGGTCAGATTTGGTGCAGGAAGAGATTAGGAGGAACATCAGGGATAGCTCTTCATCAAAGACTGATGATGAAGAGAATTTTGCCTTAGCGATTAAGGAGAATAAAGGGAAAGGGAAAGCTTCCCATTCCAAATTGGATTCTTATCATGGAGGTAAGAAGAAAGACATAATGAAAGTTAAGTGCTCTCATTGTCATCAGCTGGCCCATTTTTCTATAAATTGTCCACTCAAGAAGTCCAAGAAGAAGTCCTCAGGAGGAGCGGCGGGTGAGGCTTTGGCCTCTCAATTAGAATTGGAAATTTCCCTCATTGCATGCATGGTTTCATCAATGATGGGAAGTGTATGGTACTTAGACAGTGGAGATTCATTCCACATGACTGGCGAAAAAGAGTTATTCAGTGACCTGGAGGAGAAATATCTCCATATTCATATGGAGATGGGTGACGATGAGAAGTATATTCTTACTGGATTCGGCACAATTACTTTTCAGAGGGAGAATGGGGATCCACTCACATTGAAGAATGTTATGTATGTGCTCGAGCTGAAGAAGAACTTGGTATCCATTTCCATGCTTGAGGATAGAGGCTATGATGTGATCTTCTCGAAAGGAAAGGTGTTCCTTCGACACATAGCCACGGGTCAAGCAAAGAAGACAGGGATTCGGGTGAAGAATCTCTATAAGTTGGAGGTATAGAAGTGTGCTTCTTTGAGCACAAAAGCAGAAAGGATGCAGAGTTGAGACGTTGGTGAGTTGTGGCACAGGCAATTGGGCCACTTGCATCATGGGGCTTTGAAGATATTGTAGTAGATCTCTACTGGTCTTCCCAAAGGTATGCTTGAGCAAGTTGATACATTCAAGGGGTGTACTTTGGGAAAATACACCAAGTCTTCCTTTCATGACAGAGACAGTCACGCAGAGGCTATTCTAGAGAGATTCCATTCAGATGTTTGTGGACCATTCTTGACATCATCCATGTCCAAACACAGGTATTATGTTATATTTTTTTATGACTATTCTTGTAAATGCTAGATATTTTCATGTAGAAATAGGATTAAACTTTCACAAAGTTTTGTGAGTTTAAAGCATTGGTGGATAATGAGTCAGGCAGGAAGGTTAAATCTCTATGAAGTGATAACGGTGGTGAATATGTTTCAAGTGATTTTAAGAAGTTATGTGCAGTGAAAGGGATTAAATGATAGTTGACTGCACCCCATAACCCTCAGCAGAATGGGGTGGCCAAGAGGAAGAACAGAAGCATAGTAGGGGCAGTGAGGCCAATGTTGCATGATCAGGGCCTACCACTACACTTGTAGGATCAGGCATGAAATGCAACAGTTTATGTTCAGAACCATAGCCCACATTAGATACTTGAGATGAAGACACCAGAGGAGGTGTATTCCTATAAGAGGCCAGATGTTGGTCACTTCAGTATTTTTTGGTCATTGGTATATTTCCATGTGACCAAATATGCATAGAAGAAGCTTGATCCGACAGCAGAGTTGGGGATATTTGCGGGGTACAATGATACACCTCACAACTATCGGGTCTACTTGTCAACCAGTAGGATGACAGTGGTTCGCAGGGGTGTCAGATTCGATGAGGAGCAACCACATGCAGAGGATCTGAGAGTGGAGACATACACTCAAGAAGAGTCTTCTAGAGAGGGAAGAAAGCACACCAGAGAGGCAGACATATTGTTAGATGATGCATGGGAGAATGTGGGAGCACCCACTTCTTAGTGTAGGAAGAGGAGGTCACCTGAGAGGTACACTAGATACATGGCTCTTATGGGTGAATGTGTTGTGACAGAGCCATATTCCTTTAAGGAAGCAGTGTAGCAGCTGATTTGGGTTGATGCCATGGTGGAGGAGTATGACTCCATAGTTCGTAATAATGTTTGGGATGTGTTCCCGAGACTGTAGGACAAGTTAGTGGTGAGCTCCCATTGGATTTACAAGGTAAAGAAAGTTGTAGATGGTAGTGTGGAGAAGCATAAGGCAAGATTTGTGGCATGTGGCTTTTCAAAGGTAGAGGGTGTTAGAGTCGGTCTAGTCAGTCCTCCGTTAGAGATCAAAACTCTTTATGCATTTCATTTTTAGGTGTCCCGCTCCATTCGCCTAGATGCATTCCGCTATGGGCATGCCATAATCTAACAGAAAAGGTCATGCTAGTCATTTTCCCTCATGTCTGGCTCTTGCTGGCTCAGGTATTTTGTCAAAGATCACCAAAGTCCATGACAGTCAATGTCTGGTCCTTTAAAGGACAAAAGTCATTTTTCGATAGTTAGGTCTAGGGATTCATCAATTTGGTCTTCAAACATATTCAATAAAGCCATGCAAGCTGGAGTGAGGCCCTTACATAGTTATGATTCAGAGAGTTTCATCGTCATGTGGATAGACTTCGACTCTTCTTCAAAACTTTGTTTTGAAGAAAAGTCAAACAGTCTCATTTGTGATAAAAATTTCAAAAAAGTCGTCAGTTGATTTCTTCAGATGCAGTCATGGTTTCCATGGCCAAATGTCTGGTCGTGCAATCCCTGCAAAGAGTGCCGAAAATTTCATCATTTGAGCTAAAATTTCAAAGGGAAAGTGAAAATCAATGTGCCTTTAAGTCAGTGAAAAAGTGTCAAAACACAACATTAGAAAAATGGGTTTTTGGAGAAGCAAAAATTTAAACAATGACTTCCAAGTCTTTAAATACAAATTTTCACCAAAATCAGAGGCATTGTGCAAATCAAATTCATTGGGAGAGATTGCAAAGTGTTTGAGTGTGCATTGTGCGTGTTTGGAGCAAGTTTGAAGGCAGTTTTCAGGGCGCGACGCATATACACAGGGGCGCAGCACACACAGAGGGCGCGGCACACATAGAGCCATCCCTTAGTGTAATTTTTCAATGGGCGCGATGCCCACCCAGGGTGCAGGCACTGGGTTTTGCATGTGGCGCACACCCACAAAGTGCCAAAACTGTGCCAAATTTCCTCAAAATTTTTGTGAAGCCCATCAAATTGAAAGGTAGGCTCTATGACAAGACTTGTTCATCAAATTTTATAAATGATATGGTGGTTTATGGTTATGTTTGAATGAAACAAAACTCATAAAATCAACCACAAGAAAACACCAAAGGCCATTGTTGCTAGGGTTGCATAATTGTGGTATTGAGGCCAAGGTTCCATTTCCACCCACCATTTTTCCCTCACCTACCATTTTTCCCAATCCTCCCTTTCTCATTTTTCCTATTATCCATACCCTAAAACACTACCAAACCCTTCCCTTTCCCCTCCCCTTATTTGTCAACATAACACCCCAAAACCCTACCTTGTCAAAACCCCAAAACCCTACCCTATCAAATACCCAAACCCCCTACATATCTCTAAACAAACTTCTCCCCATAACCCCTATTCCCATCACATTACTCCCCTCCTAATACTCCCTTTTGTTTCATTGTTCCCCTTTGTGACAGATATCACAAAAGCACCCAGCTTCACACCATCATCAAAGGGCAGCCTAAGTACAGTACACACAGCAGCCATGGCATCACAGCATTCATCAGAGTATGAGATGGAGACACAAAGTGACTCATCCTCAGAAGAGCAAGCTCCCAGGATACATCACAAGAGTGGAAAACATGTTAGGGATGAGCCTACCACCCTCACTAAATTACAAGCATGCCCTCTTGCCATGTCATTTTTCCAGCACCTATCCTGTTTTGAATTTTGTCAAAGGGTGGCTAATGTTAGAGTTCATCATGAGTTGGCCCGTCTTTTTGTGCTTCACCTACATGGAGGTCAGTCTATCTTGGCCAGGGTCACCTTCCACATTGACACCCGAAACTATCTCAGTGCCAAACAGGCATACCAAATGCTGGAGACAGTGGCATAAGAAGAAGGAAGGTGGATAAGCAACACTATGAGCCTTACATTAAGGCCAGATTCTTGAGTCAGCTCACAAGAGTCTTCCCATTCAGATATTTGAAAGATGAGTATGCTCCACTCATGAGATTGATCATGAAGTACTTCAGCTGTGAGGGGAGGTTCTCTCGACTATATGCCTATCACATCAAGTTGCTCATGCAATTTACCAGGGTGAGGATGATGAACCTCCCATTTTTCATTTGCAGGGACATAAAGAGGATGAACCCCTTCATGCAGCATAAGACCCCTCAGCAGCAGCTCAATAGTGTTTATCACTTTGCTCTTATCCAGATTTTGGTGGATCATCAGTTGGGATTTCAGGGCATTGCTTGGGAGGACTTCATCTTCCGTGACCTCTTCAGCACTTCACAGGTACTATAAGAGCCAGAGCATGATATATGGTGGTCCTTCTCATCAGTATGAACACCATGAGACCACGACTATGCCAGTATTCGTGACATATCAGAGAGGCAGCAGACACTTGTTTGAAGCAGCAAAGCGAGTGTTATCTCCACCCGAGGTGGAAGGGGCCTCGCTTCCGGCATCGACTACACAGGTACAGGACAAGGGAAAGAGGCCCATGCAAGATGAGGGGCCATCAGGTAAACAGGAGAACGACTTCATCCTCATTCAGGATGATGATGCAGATGTGGAGAGTGCCCGACTTAGGATGACCATTCAGGAGTAGAACACGGAGATCCAAGACTTGTCACTCAATGTGGAGTGGGCCAGATGGATCATCAGGTATCTGGAGTAGAGGAACAAGTAGCTTGAGGACCAGCATGCAATCATGGAGCTACAAAGCATCTGTGAGAATCGACAAGCTACCCAGCAAAGGATGATCGAGCTCACTACCTTGGAGCAAGAAATCAACAATGACCGTGAGTCCTGGCTAGAGCGGATCAACATACACCTGGAGAGACTGGTGGAGAAGGCCGACAGAGACAAAACCATACTGAGGAGGATGGTTTATCATTACAGGGCACGGAACATGAGTGCAAGGGCCTGGATAAGGAGATTGAAAGCAAAATTGAGCAAAGAAACAAAAGAGGCAAAAGAGCAATATCGGCTTCGAATCTTGGCTGAAGCTTCTGTGGCTCAATATAGTGCCTCTTAGAGAACCTCCAGCCCAAATTTCAAGAAATTTGGAGCAATTTTGGTCACATGGTAATTTTTTGGTCAAAACAAAGGTTTTTTCTCCCAGTGGCGCGGCGCGTAGGATTGGGAGCTTCAAATGACAAATGGCTTGCATTTTTGGATTCAGCATCCAAAATTACGACTACTGGCACTTGGACAAGAAATTTGGGCATGATTTGAGTCTCCAGGAGGTCAAAAACACCCAAAAAATGGCCTCTCTGCCCCTATTTTGACACACAGGAAGAAGTCTTGGGAGAATGAATATTTGGAGGGGGAAATGAGCACCAAATTCAAAAATTCCACTTGGGTTGGAAAGTAGACAGGACAAGCTTTCCAACAAGCACACTTGGGAACATTTTGGACTCCTACAAGTGCCTCAAAACAGGCTCCAAAGTGGCACAGTGCATATAGGAAAAAAGGCCAATTTCACCTCCATTTCGCGAAATTTCGATTCGCGACTTCTCCAAAGTGGGCCCGCTCATCTACACTTCACTTTTTCAGCACACAAGGCAAAATCTAAAGCACTTTCCCTCCATATTGGCTTCAATCCAAGTGGCAAAGGAAGGCAAACAGTCACCCAAGCCATTTGTCATGTTTGTAACGTTGCACCTGTAGCTAATCGTTGGCTTTCCACCTCCATTTTGTAATGATTCGAGTAACTCCCCAACCCTTGGGCATTCTATCTCTTCATGGCACATTCTATATATTGTATGCAAACTATTTTCAAAGGGTTGGTTGGCTTGTAACTTCTGGGAGACTGTGGGAAAGAAACTCTGCTTCTTCATTGTATATTTTGATAGAGGATTAATGAAAGGCAGCGGCTCTGTTTCATGAGATTCATGTGGTTGTGAGCATAGCAAATGTGTCTCTTATGTTTCATATGTATTTCATTATGTTTCATAGTTCATTTCATATTCATTTCCAATGAAATTTTCTAAGTTAGATAAGGTAGAATTCAATTTTATTGTTCTGCCTGTGGGAAAATTTCATGTTGAGTGTTCTTTCTTCTATTGAAAAGGATTCATGTGCGTATGCCCTTTTCACCCTCCTAAGAAATCTCTCCATTCTGTGTTATTTCAAACTAAATTGTTAGGCTTTCCGCCTGTCTTGCCTCACGAAGTAATCTGTGCCTTTGTATTTCATCCCCTGCTCATTGCTGTCCGTTGGTCCCATACCATCCCAGGAACACAGTCATTCATAAAAATTGCTTCTTGTATCCATATTCTCTTACTAGCCTAAAATTAATAGTTCACTGTAAGTCATCTCAGACCGTTTCATTTATCTATTCACTGAGTGTGACTCAGAGAGAGCCCTCTCTTGTTCTGGTAGGGCTAGCTACCAGACTGAGCGTGGTTTGTGGTTACCCTGAATTTTGCCTTCCTTCAACCTAAGGCAGATTTAGGGGCTAACATAGTGGCGACCATACTGGGGACGAAATCAATCCCCTTACTTCTTAGTAATTCTAAGCTTCCGGATGATAAGTTTAGGATTTGATAAGCTGAGTAAAGTTGGTTGTGTCCTTTGATTTTTCTCAATAGCACGCTAGCTTCTAGAAGATATACCAGAGCTAATCCAGATCCAGACCCTCCGCACATCTACGAAAATCCCAATTTGATTTCAAGAATTCATCATCAAGAAAGCTCTATATCTCCCGTGTTCAAATCCCATTCATGCCCGGACATTTTTGAGTATATTGAAGAGCTAGAGTTTGATGAGCAGTTTGAATTATCGTTGTTCGAAACCAAATCCGAAAGGGCGGTTGACTCTACTGTCCACAATCCACAGTTCCTTGTAGACTTGGAGATGGAAAAGGTGAACCGTTTGATTGATAACTACATTGTAGCTCAACTTCAAACTCCAATTGCTAGTCCCTTACAAAATATGCACACTCCTCCAACACCTCCAAGGACAAATCCAGCGAGAGTGATGGTTGCCCATTTTGCACGCCTTGTTCTAAATTGAAGGTATCCATCCCCTTGACTGAAATAATGAAGAACAGCAGTTATAGAGGACAGGTATCTAAAATGTTGAATTTGGATCCAATGTCCGACATGGTGAATGTCGAAGATGATCAACCTGAAATGATTTTTGGGCCAGCATCGAATGGTGAGTCTCCTGATAGTGACGTGCCACCTTTTTATATCAGTTTAAGATTGCATGATTTTGTATTACATAACTCCATGTTCGATTCTGGAGCTTCTCACAATCTCATGCCCAAGGCTATCATGGATAAGCTTGGTCTGGACATCAGCCGGCAATACCATGATCTCTATTCGTTTGATTCCAGTAGAGTAAGATGTATAGTACTCATCAAGGACTTGTTTGTGAGTCTGGATCAGCTCCCAATGAAGAATGTTTTGATGGATGTTGTTGTAGCAGATATTCCTCCCAGGTTTTGCATGCTTCTTTCAAGGTCTTGGGTAGCGAAATTGAAAGGGACACTACAGCTAGATTTCTCCTATGCAACGATTCCGGTGTTTGGGCAAATGAGGAAATTGTATTGGGAACAAAAAATTAAATACATGATCACAAGTAAGGAGAAACCAATAAATCATCCAATTAATTATGTACATACAGATTTAGAGTCTTTTGTTTTGTATTCAGATAGTTTCAATGATATAGATAGTCAGTTAGTAGAAGCAGATTATATTATGGAAATAATAGAAAATTTCAGAGAAATTTTAAAGAAAGAAGGACAAGAACGGCAGAACACCGTTGGGCAATTAGCTGAAAGTAATGGACAGCAAGCAAACAAGGCACAACAAACAGATTTTCAACACTTGCAAGAGGAGGAAGAAGGTTTGTGGACCATGGATTTCGATGGAGC